>JAOTOM010003185.1:0-139868 GCA_034440615.1 Ashinkailepas kermadecensis
AGCATCTTCGTCCTGGACTTCGATGAGCGAAAGTATGTGGCCACGCTCAGCAAGTCAGACTTCCACAGCCGAAGCTCCGGGACAGAGTTTTCAGTGCTCTCAACAGCCAGATCGGAGCGGTGGCAGACACACCACATCACCAGCAGCTTGTGCTTGACATGGTCTTCCAGGCGTTTCCAGAGGCCACTGGACCAGCCAGTGTTGGCGGCTTCCCCATCTGTCGTTATGCCGACCAGCTTTTCCGTGTCCGCCTTGGCATGGTTCAGGGTGAGCGTAGTGGCTTCCAGCAAGCCCTCTGCACCCCCGCTCTCAGACTCGACTACGCCTAGAAAGAAGAGAGGTGAGCCTGCCGCTCTCTGAGACTGTGCGGGCCGTGACGAACTTGGTGTCCAGCTGCATCCGATCCACGCTTCCATCCACCTGGATACTGAAACAGATGCCTGCGTTGATGGTGTCTGCTAGCTTTTCTGCCTCCACAGCTGCAACTGACTAGCATATCCCGGTACACGGCTGGATAGAGGTAGTGTAGCTCTGTTCCAGAGGGAGTTGTGGGTGTGAACTCCCACTCCCACCCATGGTCTGACATGGCGGACAGGAGCCGACTACTGTGCATTGTGGCCAGCGAACGACACGGCCATGACCACGCCGACGGAGTCTCGATCATGGAATCGCTGTACACGTCTACAGCCAGCTTAATGAGGGTCTCTATGGTGGTTGACTTGTGCCGCTTGATGATGCTGAGCCACGGGTGTTTGTCGGTTTGTCTGTTCCACATCTCTTCCAGCTTCTGAGCCTCAGCAGCTGCGTGGTGAGGACGACCAAGAAGGTGGTCCACAACACGGCGGAGTTTCTCCACACCTTCTGCAAGCATGCCTGAGGCCGCACCGACGACTCCGTTGGCAGACGCTTTGTTTGACGCATCCTGCTGGCTCTGACAAACCTCACAAACGATGTAGGCCCTGTTTTTACCGCCGTTTGGTCCCCTTCTGCTCTCCCTTCGCAGTGACTTGCAGTTGGATATCAGCCATTGCAGGTCGAGTTTGTACCCTTTGTACCAGTTCGATCCTGCAGGAGATAGATCAATGACAGTTTTTTGCGGAACTAGCCAAACTCTTAATTTATGGAGGATAATTTACGTTATAAATAGGTATGTTGGGCATTTTTGTGCTATAAGTAGGTAGGTACCTAAGATACGAAAACCATTGACCTTATATGTCGCACCTACAATCAGCAGGTCAGCACAAGTCCGCAATGAATTATTTTCGTATTTTGAATACTTTGAAGAAAAAAATATGTAGGTGCCCATGTCAGGCTATCAGGCGGCAAACAGCTTCCCTCACATTAAACATTTATCTTAGTGTTACTTATTGTTATGATATGGAACCGACTACCGATAACATTGTTGTATGTATGGGCGTAGCCACAGGCCCCCGGCCCCTCCCAGGTTTTCGGATTTTAAGCATTACGCCTATAGGCGTTGCATAGAAAGAATTGACTTCAAAAAGTCCTTCACCTCCCCCTTACCTGTTTCCGCCTCGTGGCGACACCCCTGCTTATGATGATTATGCTTTTGGTTTCAGAGCGCCGCAACGGTAGTTATATGGTATATAGGTGTGTACTTACCAGTATAGTGACCGAGAGCGGGCGTGGAGCCGTCACCAGCAGGACGGACAGAGGCTGACGGCTGCTGGGAGCCGTCACCAGCAGGACGGGCAGAGGCTGACGGCTGCTGGGAGCCGTCACCAGCAGGACGGACAGAGGCTGACGGCTGCTGGGAGCCGTCACCAGCAGGACGGACAGAGGCTGACGGCTGCTGGGAGCCGGCACCAGCAGGACGGACAGAGGCTGACGGCTGCTGGGAGCCGTCGCCAGCAGGACGGACAGAGGCTGACGGCTGCTGGGAGCCGGCACCAGCAGGACGGACAGAGGCTGACGGCTGCTGGGAGCAGTCACCAGCAGGACGGGCAGAGGCTGACGGCTGCTGGGAGCCGGAGGATGCAGGCCTACAAACGAGTCAATTAGCGATCAACGAAATGTGAGAGATCCATGACATTTGCTTTGTATTTCAGTGCAGTGAAGGAAATGATTTTAATTTTGTGTCAGTATCGTCATTTCATGAACGAAATACTTAGGTACTTGCCCAATGTTACCGGTAGCTTTCAGGCGCCACAGGGTGAATTTGTCCCGAATGTTGAGAATTCTCTTGGATCCCCTCCCCCGCAGAACTGGACTGTGAACTTATTTGCTAGACCCAGGGCATCGTCGACTGGTACTTACTTGAAAAATTGAAGGATTGATGGAGTAGAACAAGACCGGGCTGCCAACTCCCACTGTTTTTGGACCTGCGCCCCTGACGTCTTACGTTTCTTTTTAACGGGCCCCGATCCTTCCATTGTTAGTACTTGTATATGCAGTCTTTATGTAACTTGTAAGTGAAATAATTTCAATGGAAACTTCCACACACTACTTTCGCTGCTGTATTTGATTCCACAGCAAACGTAGCAACTACCATCCACCGACACCTCTCTGGCGGCACCGGGAACACAAATGAATGAGCATAGAGCGCGCAGATAATTCACTCGCAGCATCACAGCGGCACGCCGCACGGATGAATTTGAGAGGCATGCGCTTGTTTTTATTACGCACCTCCTCGCGAAGGATTTTGTAATATAATACCATGCTCGGCGAGGCTCGGCGAGGCTCGGCGTGGTACCGTGCAAAACTTACGGGTATCTACAGCGTTGCAAGTGTAAGTGCATACACAATGGTGTAGGTACTGTGCTTTAATACATCAAAGTGATAACAAAATATCACAGTGAGCGTTGGATGGCTCATTGATTGTACGGATCAAGTACAAAAAATGTAGGTTTCTGATGGTTCCAACGACTTCTGAGGCAGCCCGGTTCTCAGAAAGATCCTTCAGCATGGGCCCTCACTGGGGTGGAAAGTCTCGACGACTGGGGTGGAAATCTGGGTGACCAGGGTGGAAGCTTCCACCCCAGTTAACATGTTAAAATAGGCCCTGCCGTGCATGCATTATGTGCACGCTGTTCTAACGCAGAAGTGAGGGTTAACCGCGCTCCAGAGGGGGAGGGAGTGGAATCCGCCCACCCCTCTCCGTTTTTCGACGATGTCTAAAAAACGGGGTGGGGTGGGGGACGATGTTGTAATACAATCTTGTGACTTTGTTAAGTATTGATCCGCGCGTACTATGCATCACGAAATCGAAATCCGTTTGCAAATAAATGCAGAGGTGCAAAGTCGACCGACCATACGGCGGCCGACCGCTGAGCCTTCAAAGTCACAAGGGCATCGTCGGTGTGGTGGAGCGGACGCGCGGTGTAGCGGCCGATCTCGACCTCATTTGACCCTGAAGGCATTGACCTAGGGTCATAAAATTTACACCGAAGCGAATTCACTACAGCCGGAATCCACCCTTCACATTTTGCGCTTCTAGCTTCAGTAGTTTCCGAGATCATAGGGGGGTTGAATCTGCCCCCCCCCCCACTTCCCGGTGCGCGTTATGTGAGGGGCCATCCGGGGCGCGTGTTAAGGAACACAGTTCGAAGCTGATACCAATCATATGTAAGCATACAAAAGTTGCTAAGTTACCTCTGAATATCGCTATTCATTTTGCTTAACTTCTTACATGACAACCACTAGTATATTTTTCCTAGCCAGCTGAACGAAAAGTAAAATGTTCAAAGATTTACTTCATGAACATTTTATCCGCAAGATATGCTCGGAACCATCGGTGAGGGTCTCTGCTGATATTTTCTTGCTTTTTTTCTTCGAAAGGTCTGAGTGTTTCGCCACGCATGATTTTTCTCATGTTTCTACATTTCAGCATACGTACTTTCTGATAGCCAGCCCTAGATAGCCAGCCCTTCTTCATAGGCTCTAAGTCCAGGCAACGTGGTCAGTTAGTTTTTCCTGTAGTGTTTTCCACCAAATATTTTCCGGTAACTTTCCAGGCAGTAGATACTTCCATCCAACAGCAAGTGTTCTGAACACCAGCGACGCGGCTCCACTGAACTGTTGTCCATATTAACGAACATGCTGACGCCGACCTGATTCCAACTGACCTGATGTTGTCCTCATCGACGAACATGATGATGCCGCGTGCGCTGGGTCGCGACGCCAGCTGGGCGATGGTTCGATCAAAGTCCTGCGGGCGCGAGTTGCGCTGAATCTTCTCCGCCACGGCCACACAGATGCCTTCTTGTGCCGCCAGCGACGTGAACGACAGGATGCCCTGAAACGTGGCGTGGGGCCGTCGTCAGATGACGTCACAAACCGCCAGCTTCTGGGCATAGAAAGATGCCACCAATTGGATGACGATTCCATCTAAGTGTGAAGTATTCGGTGGAAGATATAATTCATGTGAAAATTGTTGTTGGATTGTGATTTACGCATGTGTCAGCTCTTTTCACTTATCTTCCCGATAGGTATAACGTTTTTGTAGGTCTAACTACCTATCTGAACGCTATTGACCGACAAATTAGGCACATCCGAAAAGGTTCATGGTATGAACCGCAATTCGTCTTCACTGTTCGGGTGCTGATTGGCATAAACTCACACGAGAATAACTCCTCATATGTTGATTTATCCAAGTTCATCAAATTGTATTTCCAGTTGATGCTATTGATGCCTAAAACTCAGCTTCAATTGCATCTGCTTATTTGCAACTTATTACATTCTTATTCTTTCTCCGGGATACGTATCTTATATATGACATATTTTGCCAGCGTATTCCAAAATGAGTAAAACACTCGTAATGTTAAATCGGCTATATATATATATATATATATATATATATATATATATATATATATATATATACATATATATATATATATATATATATATATATATATATATATGTATATATATACACCGATATATCTATATCGACTACCGATAAGATACGATACGATGCGATTTTACGATTCCTCACGACATCACGACATTACGACATCGCGATATGACGACACGACACGGCAGCACGTGGCAGCAGGAGCCGACACCGGTACGGCGGCACAGTGTGGCGACATCGGCTTCCCCTCCCCCGAAGAGCGGCATCGGTCGCGGCCACTCAGCCTTCTGCGGCTGTGTTTAGTGAGCTGCCGGCATCGGAAGTCCGGATACCACGCCTCCACGTGGCTGACTTCTTCTTACCGTACTGGGGTCAGGGAGCGACCCAGCTTCTCACCGTATTGAGGGCGGGGACTGACCCAGCTTCTCACCGTACTGCGGACAGTGCAAGATCCACCTAACCGTACTGAGGCCCAGGGAAAACCAATTGTTCATTGTGCTGAGACCAGGGGCTGACACACTTTATCACTGTACTGAGGCCAGGGGCGGACTCACCTTCTCGCCGTATTAAGGACGGGAACCGACCCACCTTCTCGCCGTACTGAGGCCAGGGGCGGACTCACCTTCTCGCCGTACTCGCCCTCGACGGCCACCGTACTGACTTGCTGCCAGCCGAGGGCGCGCACCACTTGCACCATGGCCTGCGCCTGCAGCAGGTCGGGCGGCACCACCCGCGAGAAGTACTCGAACCGCGTCTTGTCCGACAGCTCCGTACTGGTGGACGCGTAGCTGATCTGCGGGATCTGCCAACACCGGGCCGATAAGTCAGTTCAACCAACCAGTGCCACCTAACCGCTTATCGTCTAACCAATAAGACGAGGGTCAGCTAACCATCTGCCGACACAAGTGGGCTGAGCCGACCCGATCTGCGGCATCTGTCGCCACGAGTGGTGCCGTGCCAGGAATCAATCTGCGGTGCCTGTCGACGCTGGCAAGCCATTTCAGACCTGGTAATGGCAGATGAAAACTAAGATCAGATCTGAGCACGTCGGACCGGATGCACTGATCGTGGTGTGTGGAGCTCTCCAGAATTATCGCTTTATCAATGCGATTGCGTGGGTACATTCGGTTCACTGAGGAGGAAAAAGTGTGGTCGAATCATTAAGTATTTAAAGATGTTGCTCGAGCTACTCAAGGATAAATATAAAGCTGCTGAGCCAGGCGTAACAACAAGCACATAATTACGTTTGGCACTGAAATGTGGTATTCATTGATGGAGGACTTGGAGCTGACGAGGGGAGGGGGCGGATCTGGCTAAGATTGCGCTTGGTACCCACGGCGTGGGTACCAAGATTGATGAATTAAAATTGATATTAAGGACATTTGATATTGATGACACGATATTAAGGGTATTCACCAACGTTAAAATCAGCTCCCAATCCAAACCCAGAAGGGTACCAAATGACGGTGCCTGGCAATCGACCAGGGCGATGGGGAGATGTGTACAACATGGCTGAAGCCTCAAGACCATGGGACGAAGCCGTCCACTGCCTTTATGTTCTTTGGTGTTCTTTGCCTGCTGTTCTCAGCCTATGTTTTCTTCGGAACACATATTTGAAGATATAGGATATCCTCACCTAGCCAATCCATAATTGTGAATTCATAACCAAATCCGTGATTGTAGAATGCACATACTGAACTATGTGCATTCCACAATTCTGGATATTCAACTTACACACTGCATCAAGTTCGAATCCACGGTCGAGCAGTCAGATCTGGGCTTTCGACAAAGTCAGGACTAAGACTCAACTAGTTTTTTTGTTTTTTTCCCTAAATCTTTAGCGGAGGCAAAGTGCCATCTGCTAGAGATTGCTACGTTAAAGAAGAAATTACGTTAATCCGGCTTATGTGACATCCGGTTATATCAACTAGTCAAGAAAGGAGAGTCGCCGTCAAACAAGAAACATGGCGTAGAGACGATACACGCATGGCATACAGGTACATATACATACATACAGACACTCATGACAATGGAAGGACATTTGGAGGGTGGGCAGCATCGTAACCTCCGGAGAGGCTCCACTGCCCACCTGCGACCTGGCTGGCGAAGCGGAGGCCTGTCACCCAGAGCGAGTCGTGGGATGCAGGCCCGACCTTGTATGTGTAGGTGTATGTTTTAAGTTAAAGCTTGGAAACCCCTAAACGGGGAAAACCAAGCTGCTTGGAAAACCCGTAGGTAAAAACCAAGCGCAATTTAAAAGGAAGTCCGTCCGTATTAGCCAAATTGGATCGGATCCTGTCTACCTAGTGTGAGATAACCTATTTGTATGTGTTTTGCGACGTCGGTGAGGAAGAGATGTGGAGCGGAGTCATACAGCCAGTACGAAGTGTGGCACGTGTCATATAACTTTCATCAGGTTAGCTTGAATCAGGAAATGTAACGGAGGCTTTATATCTGTTCGAAGAGTTTGGTGTCCTGGAGGAAACGGAAAAGTAACTCGAGGAGTTCCGGGTGGTCATTCCCGAGGAGAGAGCGGAGCGAAAGTTGTGAATGGATCTTGGCGAAATATTGGGTGATATAGCGACGGTGAGGAGCATATGTTGGACAGTCAAGTAGGATATGGGTGACGGTAAGGCGCATGTGACATGTGTTGCAAAGTGGATGGCGGTGAGGTCTATGAAAAATATAATCGTGGGTCAGTTTGGTGTGTCCCAGGCGGAGTCTGGCCAGCGTCACCTCGTTCAGACGTGTGTACTGGTTGGAGGAGGGCCAGCTGGAGAGTGTGGGCTTGATGTCGTGTAGGTGTGTGGTGTTATGTGACCAGCAGTCCTGAATATATGTGTTAAATAAATTATTAGTGAGGGATAGAAGATCCCCTGGGGGCACCAGAGCTCTAGGGTTGGCGGGGAGGTCGATCGCCGCGCGGGCGAGACCGTCAACCCTTTCGTTTCCCGGGATACCCCTATGTCCGGGGATCCAGAGCAGGGTAAGCTGAAGGTGTGCGTGGTTGTGATTGTATAGGTGTCGGATGGCGTGGAGCGTGGGGTGCGTGGTGTTGTGTAGTGCCGCGAGAGCGTCCACGGAGGATCGTGAGTCAGTGCATATTGTAATAGGGGTAGTGATGTGTTGCGCAGTGATGTGTTGGAGGCAGGTGAATATGGCGACTAGTTCTGATGTGTATACCGAATGGTGAAGTGTTAATTTTGTTTGACCAGTGTCTGACCCACCGCACCAGGCGGCTCCCGTACCATTGCTGGTACGCGAGCCGTCAGTGTAAAAGAAGGTGTGTTGTGGGTGGGCCTCTTGATATTCAAAAACTTAATTTGGACTTCGATGGGGGTGAGCAGGGTTTTATTTTGCCGAAAGAGGTACTCGAGTTTGGGGTGTTTCATGTGCCAAAATGGGAGAAGGGGAGGAACCCGGTCAGGGGTAACCTCTGGGAATTTCAGTGTGGATGTGAGAACCTGCTTCAAGTGAAGGGCAATGCTGTATTTATTTTTGTTTTTGGAACGCCGAACCGAGGGTTTAGTCCATGCCACATTGGAGGGGTGATTTAGCTGTGTTGTTGTCCTGAAGTGGTATCTGACAAGTTGTAGTGTTCTGCGTTGTTGTAAGCTAGGGAGGTTGGTGTCACCCCGGAGGCTAGTGATAGGTGTGGTGCGGTGTGCTCCGGTGATGAGGCGGAGTGCGTGGTTTTGTGTGCGTTCCAGTGACTTGGTGAGTGTTGGAGATATATTATCGAAGATAAACGCATTGTATTCCAGGATTGAACGAATCAGTGCAATGTATATTTTGGTAAGAGTTGCCCTGTCTGCACCCCAGTCGCGACCGGAGATGCAGCGCAGGAGATTGATTCGAACAGCACAGCGCTGTTTAATATAGGTGATGTGGGGGCTAAAATAAAGTCCTTTGTCGAGGATAATTCCGAGATACTTGAAAGAGGTTTGGAGGGGGATAATTTGATCGCGAAAGCGGAGCGGTTTCGTAGGCGGGATGTGTCTGGGAAGCCGAGAAAAGAGCATAGTGACCGATTTGGTGGGGGAGATCTGTAGCCCCCATAGGGAGCACCATGAATCAATGTGATTCATGGCGAGTTGTGCGAAGTGGTTAGCCCAATCTGCCGACGGGTGTGTGCACCAAATAGCCAAATCATCGGCATAAAGAGAATATTTTAGAAGGGGAGAAATTTGGGGAAGTTGTTCTAAGACGTCGTTGATCATAATAAGGAAGAGGGTTGGAGATAGGACGCTGCCTTGCGGGACGCCTTGGTCAAGAGTGTGGGACCGGGAATGAATGTTGCCGCAGCGGCCGACGAAGGAGCGATTTTCTAGAAAGTTGGTGATAAAGGTGGCCATTCTGCCCCTGATACCAATACGGTGTAATTTAATTCGAAGGGCAGAACTGTGTACTTTGTTAAACGCGGAAGTTAGGTCTAAAAAAGGGCGATGGTTTCGGATTTTTTCCCGAAACCACGCTGGATTGAGTCCACAATTTCGATGAGGTTGTCGATGGTGCTTCGTCTTGGTCGGAAGCCGCTCTGAAAGGGGGATATAATTTTGTTGTTTTCTAGATAGACTGATTCGTCCATTGACCATGCGCTCAAATATTTTGCAAGCACAACTAGTGAGAGAGATAGGACGATAGCTAGAGGGGAAATGTCGATGGTTAGAAGGCTTAGGTATAGGAATGATGATACTAGTAGACCAAGAAGGTGGAAAAGTGCCGTCAGTCCATAATTGATTTAGCGCCGAGAGGAGGTTATCTTTACCCGAGTCAGAGAGATTTTGAAAGAAGAGATATGTTAGGTGATCAGGTCCAGGTGCCCTACTGGATACCTTGGAGAGGGATAATTTTAATTCATAGGGGGTAAAGGGTGCGTTGTAGGGTTCGGTGTTGTCTGAGTCGAAGTGGCAAGTAGCAAGAGTGTCGCGAAGAAATACGGTGGTGTGCTGTGAGTATTGAGTGTTGGAAGATATGTCAGAGTAATAGGTGGCGAAGTGTTCCGCGACGGCTGTGGGCTCGGGTATGCGCTGCTGGTTAATCGTCAGTTGTGGGAATGCGCGGTGTGGGGCTCTGCCATTCGAAAAGGAGCGGAGTTGGGTCCAGATTTGGGAGATGGGGTGTAACGGTTGAAGGTGTTCGAGTAGAGTTGCCAGCTGTGTTTTTTGGCCGAAAGGATAGTATGCTGACAACGTAGTTTTGCCTCGCGGGCTTCTACCATGTTTTGGAAGGTGAGGTTTTTCCGAAATTTTCGCTCAGCCCGCCGCCGTGAGGCGACGGCTCGTTTGCACTCGTCGTTCCACCACGGCACGGATTTACGGTCGGGTGGGCGACGAGTTCTGGGTACGTGCTTTTCTGCCGCGAGTAGTATGGTATTGAGCAATGCCGAAATTGGGGGGTGAGACTGGGGTGGGATAAGATTATCAATTTCCTGGGAGAAAGATGGCCATTTCGCTTTGCGAACATTCCAGTTGGACATGAAAAAACGGTCTCTATGCTGGGCTGAGCGTTCGAGGGTGACGTGGATGGAAAAGTGATCACTAAAAAGGGGGGTCGGGTTGAACATGCCAGGAGAAGAGGGGTGAGATGGAAGCTGAGGCTAGGGAGAGGTCAATGGCTGACGGGCGGAACGGGGCGATGTCTGTGTTGTGTGTGGGTGTTTGGTCGTTTAAAAAGACCATGTTGTGGGTGTTGAGGAGTGTTTCAATATGGCGTCCCCGCTGGGATGTGTTGTGACAACCCCATGCCTGGTGGTGGGCGTTGAGATCACCCAGCACCAGACAGGGGGTGTGGGAGAAGACCGAAGAGATTGGATACAGAAGCTAGAGATAGTGTATGCGTAGGAGGAAGATAGAGGGAGAGTACAATAAGTTCTAGTTGTGCAATTTGAACGGATACGGCAATAAAATTTAGGTCATTGGGAATGGAGATAGGGCGATGGAAAAGGGTGTTCGAGACGAATAAGGCTACCCCGCCGCCGCGGGATGTAGTGTTTCTGTTTTGGGAATAAAGAGTATAACCGAAGATGTTAAAATTATAGGGGTCATTGTCGCGCCATCTAGTCTCCTGAACGGCGGCGATCAATGGTTTATTTCTGATGATATATTCCTTGAATTCTGCCCAATGGGATATGAGTGACCTCGTATTCCATTGGAGCAAGAATTCAGTGGTGGGTGTCTGCATTAGTGTTGTGTTGTGTGATCACGCCCTCGCAGGCGTGTGTGTGGTGGTGAGGGCGTGAATGTATCGTCCGACGTGTAAGAATCGGACGACCCTGGTGAGGTGGATGTATGCTCCGGATCCCCAGGGGGTCCGGGCTCGGGAAACGGGAGCGGTGATCGGTCTCGGGGGGACAGGGAGGGGGGGGGGGCGACCCAGAGGGGGCGGAGGGGGAGGACGCTCTAGCCCTGTTGGGCTGAGCGTTCTGTGGACGGATGGGTGGCCGGGAAGACGAGCTACCCGCGACGGGAGCGGGGCGTGCAGCCGGCAGTGGTGCTACCCTGTGGTGAAGGGGAGCCCAGCGCCAGCGGGGTACTCCACGGGAGGGGGCGCGTGGTCGGTAGCGGTCCAGTCTGCTGGCGGAGCATGGGCCGGGAGACAGGCGGGTCGGCTCTGGGGGCTGGACGCGTGGCCGGCCGCGGGCGAGGTGGTGACGGAGGGGGATGGGCGGTCTCATTTGGCTCAGGCAGCAGGGGTGAGGGGGCGTTGAGCCGCCTCCGCTGGGGTCGGCCACAGTGGGGCCAACCTGGGGCTGGACCACCCGGCTGGGGGAGAGGATGGAGGGCTGCGCTGTGCAGCGAGCCGTCTCGCCTGCTTCTCTTTGGCATATAGCCACGCGGGGCACTGAGGGAACGACGCGGGGTGTGGGCCGTCACATGCCGCACACCGCAGCTCATCGGAGCCGCACGCCTCGGTCGGGTGGTTTTCGGCGCAGCGGCCGCACACTGGCGCCTTCGCGCGGCACGCCCGGCTCAGGTGACCGTACCGTTGGCACAGCGCACAGCGCGAGGGTGGCGGGGTCCACGGGCGGAGTGCTATCCTTAAGTAGCCCGCCATGACGTGGGTGGGAGGGGTGAGGGAGCGGAACCCCAGCTTCAGCACTGGCCCCGGTCTGGGTCGGCGGCCCAGACGCGTCACCTCACACCCCCTGCGGCCCGAGCTCCGCGAGGAGCTCCTCTTCAGAGAGCTAACTAGTGGCACGGTCCAAGGGTACTTGCAACACGTGCTATCTTGCAAATGACGTTTCGGTAGCGACAATCAGGATAACCAGGACAAAACACGACGGAAGAACTGCGAATCCAGATAAGCAATGTATCTACGGATATAAGCAGTAGTAATAGCACTCCAGCGTAGGACAAAAACAGAGCTATTGCATGCCTACCTCCAGGTATCTTGGGGATACAATATGTCCAGCTCTGGCAGCCTCTTTGTAGCACAATGGGACTTCGGAGGCGGGACGGGGAGCATCAAAATGATCATCACGACTTTCCTATTAAGTCAGCTATTAAGCCTATTAAGTCGGTTTAATTTGAATTTTTAAGTCGGACAATTCATTAATTCTTCAGCTGTCACATGGAAACTACATCCAATAAAACTCTGGTATAAGGGAATTTAACAATATACAAATATGTGGTGGATCTAAGCCCTAAGCTCTGTGGTGGCCCCGGCCCCAAGCGGCATGAACACTTCCCGGGTGGAGTCTGTAACCGCTGTCGAAGCCGAGCGAAGTGCTGCACCGGCTAGCAGCGGGCTGCTGGAAGCGTTGAAGTCACGGAACAACTGCTGCTTCAGCTGGC
This sequence comes from Ashinkailepas kermadecensis, assembly GCA_034440615.1. Lineage (NCBI taxonomy): Eukaryota > Metazoa > Arthropoda > Thecostraca > Neolepadidae > Ashinkailepas > Ashinkailepas kermadecensis. The sequence continues at coordinate 12,613 of JAOTOM010003185.1, forward strand.
TCCGGCCTGCTGGAAGCGTTGACGTCACGGAACAACTGCTGCGTCAGCTGGCTCTGGGCTGCTGGAAGCGATGATATCACAGAACAACTGCTGCTTCAGCTGGCTCCGGCCTGCCGAAAGCGTTGACGTCACAGAACAACCGCTGCGTCAGGTGGCTCCGGGCTGCCGGAAGCGATGACGTCACAGAACAACTGCTGCTTCAGCTGGCTCCGGCCTGCCGAAAGCGTTGACGTCACAGAACAACTGCTGCGTCAGGTGGCTCCGGGCTGCCGAAAGCGTTGACGTCACAGAACAACTGCTACGTCAGCTGGCTCTGGGCTGCTGGAAGCGATGATATCGCAGAACAACTGCTGCGTTAGCTGGCTCTGGGCTGCTGGAAGCGATGATATCACAGAACAACTGCTGCGTCAGCTGGTTCCGGGCTGCCGGAAGCAATGCCGTCACAGAACAACTGCTGCGTCAGGTGGCTCCGGCCTGCTGGAAGCGTTGACGTCACGGAACAACTGCTGCGTCAGCTGGCTCTGGGCTGCTGGAAGCGATGATATCACAGAACAACTGTTGCGTCAGCTGGCTGCCGGATGCTGGGATCGATGTCATCGCTGGGCAACTGTTGCGTTCTGTTTTACGGTGGTGGTCTTCTTGGCCCAATGTTGCTGCACGGTCGCTCGTCTCTGGCATAGTTGCCGTTATTTGGAAGCGTGCTGCAGTTGTGCCAGTCCACCAGTATGGGGATACGGTCTCTACGGCGGACAGTTTTAGAGCGGTCTGTGTCTTTAATGGCGGTATCGTCATGTTCTGAGATGGCGGGGCTCATGTAGTTGAGATATTACCGGCCGGCAATTCTCGCAGTTACCATCGTCGCCCCGTACCCACATTGACATTGGGTATTGACATGAGATACCTGTAATTTTTGGCGTAATCACTAGGTAGGCTAGGGAACATGTTGCCTACCCCATCCCAGAAATTGGGGTAATGTGAACTATTAATCTCATAGTTATGTCATGGTAATATTAACTGAATAAGTGGTTTTACCACAATATTTCAGACTTGGTAACAACTACGCTTATAACTTACGTCGGCCTTTCCCTGGAGGAGTCATGCGGGGTAGAGGGTTGGCTTCGCCACAATATTGGATAGGGAGGAAGAGGAGTAAGTAACCACTAAATGCATCATAACATGCGGAAGTCTGAGAAGACAATGAATGAATGATGTTTGGGTCCTTTTCATCTTTTTTTTGTGCTCAGTTTTCCCCATCCTCGGATTTGGACCTGTTCTGATAATCTTCAGTGACTCTTACTTAAGTGTCACTACGACGCTTCGGTGACACTGCGCCATCAGTGTCACTACCGGGTCATTTGACGAACCCAAAATTCAGAAAGAGTGTCCCGGAATTAATTTCTCGTAGAGTGGGAGTATGAACCCCAGACATAATAATCAGCTATGTCGTCGAAATAAATCGACAATATCGCACATAGATCTGACGAAATGGGGAAGCTACATTTGCTCGCAAAACGTCTCTATAAATAAAAATATAATAAAAAATACCTCAAAAGGTAGTGCTGGTACAAATAGATGAACCGTTATTCAATACAGTCATTTGTCATGGAAGCTGTTAAAGAGGGATGAACCGTTGTTCAACAGAGCCATATGTCACGGAAGCTGTTAAAAAGTAGTCAACCGTTGTTCAATGTAGTCATATATCACGGAAGCTGTTAAAAAAGGATGCACGGTTGTTCAATACAGCCATATTCCATGGAAGCCAGTCTAGGTTAAACAAAAATTAGAGGAAGTCGAAACAAAATTTATTAGGTGAAAGTGTCCACGTAAATACTAGAACTACAGGAAGCTGATGAGCAAAATATGCTAGATATGAGTAGTTCGACATATACAATGAAATACTATTTTCATCTGAGGGAGGATGGATGGAAAACAACCAAAGATTCAGAATGCAATCGCCGCAATTCAGTGCGCACGCCATTGCTTGGTGACAACTACGTTTTATTTATGCTTATCCAGTACGCAGGCCATTGCTAGGATAGGTTGCTCGCGGATAAAAAAAAATTGTGATCGAGGCATGGCTTTCAAGACACGCGAATTCCCTGGAGAGGAGTCCCCGATCGGGAAAACCTCGGAAGGGAAGTAGTGCACGGATAGCCTTCCAAGAGATCTAAATTCCTCTTAGATGGGCGCCTTTTGCCATTATTTTGGTGGTGGAGCGCGCTTGAGCTTTTTCAAGGTTTGTTATCTGCTTAAAATTCGCGAGATATTGCAGTTGGGCCTTCTCAGTGCTGCGTTCTCCCTCGACATTCCGTTTTTCGATCCGGGGGCGTTGTTCTCCGAGCTGTGACCGCCGAATGATCTGTGCCCGCTTCTTGTTGCCATTTGTCATCGTAATGTTCCATCGCAAGTCGAGACCGATTCACGCCTGTGAGCGCCGACGATCTGTGGGACAATGCGGCGCCGTATATTTCTCTCTTCCCGTCGCGCGCGACTCGGCGCCATAATCACGACGCGCCGGACCGACTCCGGCACGGCAGCGCAGTGGCCGGCACCACTTCCGATCCACACGGACGGTGGTATCGGGCGGCCAGCGCACCGTTTCGGCCGCATTTTTCGTGCCACTTCAAAACAAAATTCCGCGTGTCAAAAGCCGGCCGGCCGACCGGTGGCTTTGAGCCGCGCGCCGACCGCCAGCCGGCACGCGGCCACACCGGCGCCGGCGCTGACTGTCGCCGGGACTGTGGCGCGGCATATTTGGCGCCGGCGCTGACTGTCGCCGGGACTGTGGCGCGGCATATTTGCGTTGTGTCAATCACGGGCCGCGTCGGCAGACACCGGCCGCCGGCCTGCACGTTCCGCGGACGGGACGCCGTTCGGAGACGTCGGCCAGGCTTCATCCGGGAGCGCGATGCCCGGCGCCGACGGCCGCCTGTTGTCGATCGCAATTTATGGGTGTGTTGGTGGGAGGCGGCATGTTTTCGTTACACCGACGAGCCGCTGCGCTGGCGCCCCGCCGGACGGCGAACTGAGAGGCGTGTTCATTCGGCGCCGAATTGATGGTCATGTGTCCGGCAACGATTCCGATCCGGGCTAAGGATCAGGATAAACACTTCAGAGCGGATACAGAATGGTGACACGGTTTCCGGATCCCCGTGGGAGGCACATGCACCATTCATGTTCACCATGTTATCGTTAACAAAAACGTAATTCGTATATAGGAATGTTGTGCATAAGCGATGGCGTCTACGTGCTGTGTCCCGCGATCCTGTTTGTGCAATTCCGTGTGTGGTCGAGTGGTCAGATCGACTCAGTGTCTGCCGGAGCGATGCACGAGTTCATTCATTCGAAGACCATTAACAAGTCCGGGGACTATTCTCGATATTCGCCCATCACTAGAACTTCGAAGAAGTATTGCTTTGATGGCAAGATTCCTCGTAAGCAATATTTGTGAACGTTGAACCGTGGAGGTGCAGCATTACATAAACCACTCAAATGCACATTTTACAAGCAGTACGTATGCATCTCCGGTAGATTGGCCTTCCTGTTATTATGAGAAGAGGAAGCCAGGAAGGGCGGCTAGGGAAATTAACCAAGAACTTACGTTGTAACATTCTACGCCAATACTCTCAAACAGCATATATTCAAATGGCAGAGGTATATCTGGGCATGGGCACTCGCACATACAATGCCGGCTAAATCATTAGGTACAAAGGCGTTTCGATGTCATCAAGCCAGTGGCTTCTTGTATATTTTGTTCGTTGGGTGGTTCTCGACGCACTTTATGCACGATCACGGCTAATGGCGCCGCCCACACTGTTTCGGCGGTGGGCCACGGGATTGGGAATCAGACCGGTGGCGTAGCCAGGATTTGGTTCAGAGGTAGGCAAACATCTGAAGAGGGCCCCATACCTACTTCCCCCCCCCCCCCCCCACCTATCCGAAACCCCTCGGATTTCAGCAACTTTGAAAACAAAGTGCAAGCTATATATATATATGTGTGTTTGTGTGTGTGTGTGTGCCTAATATAGGCAAATATGGTTAATTACCCTGGAAAATTAGGCACGATGCGCTGGGGTGCTAATGCGAGACCTGCAATCAACGCCAACAGTCTCGTTATATGATGATTCCACCAGAACGCAACTTATTCTTCGTCCCCCCAAAAAAATATTTTACATGAGGCGTTGCACGATGATATCCATAAAATCAAGTGTTACCTGGTCGTGGACACCAGACAGAGGGCCGTGGACGTGGAGGGTCGTGGACACCAGACAATCGATTGGGCAGCCATCTACCCCACTGGTTGTGGTTTCGAATCTCAGTAGCGACAGATCTTTTCTGAAGCCGCATGCAACTGACATGCCAGTGAACTTCATACACATGGCTTGCCTAATATGCAATTGATATATGCGAAGAATTGAAGTTGTGGTGTATAAACATCATCAGTGGCGGACATGGTTGGAAAAATTGGCTGTTAATGGATTTTTGTCCTCCAGAACATTATCCTTTCCGGAAAGTTACCCTCTCCTTTTTATTTGGGAGTTGAATGATGTTGTTTAACACTGGACTGCTCTGTAATAAAGCATTGGAGATTCACTGGAATGTACAAGCTGATATTCTGACGTCACTATTATAATAATATGCAAGTCATTATTATACTAATAGGTGTACATAGTAGTGGATTCAGTACCTTCGATTATGTGATGCTGGCAGCTGACGAGACTAGCCATTGGAAAACAACGAGGTCAATAGTTTCCAGAGAACTAAGTGGATTATTTAATTAGATCCAATAATCATATTTCCGAAGTATAAGTTGTGCAATAGGGGGAGAGGAATTTGGGGAATGAGGTGGGATTGGGACTGGCAAGTGCCTGTCTCAGATAATGCTTATTAATGGGGAATGATGCTAATTACAGGTGTGCCGGGCGGTGTATTACGAAACGGCCTTCGGGCTTGTGATGCTGAACAGACAAGGGTGCAACCAGAAACTGTCATGGGGTCACTTGCCTGAAGGGCGCCATTTTGTCGGAGAGGCGTCACTGCAGAAGTATCTGGATAACCTGGATACCTGGATTACCTGAGTGCCGCGCCAACTCCCTTGGGGGGGGGGGGGGGGGGGGGGGGGGAAGGCGGGGTGACATGTCCCCAGCGTTCCTCCTTTATCCACCCTGTGAGGAGATTAGCCATGGTAGCACAATATGGTATTTTTAGAACCCAGCAAAAAACAATGATATTGTTTTCAGGTTTATATTTGTGTTCCCTTTATATCTTTAACACAGATGGCCCCTACGGCTCATATCAGGGTCGACGGAACGTATGGGCTGCTACCCTGCTACTCTCTTGGCGAGCTCATAAATACTGCTTACTCTCCATGCTTCTTGAAATACAAATTATTCAAAGACAAGCGCTGCATCCTAACAGTTAGGTTATATAGGTACGGCTATAAAAAGTCATTCTTTTTCTGCTAATTTATTCCGTACTTCTAATGATTCAAAGGAATTATTGTCCAGGTGCATAACACGCTTTGCTCGGCATCACTATTCAGCTTCACTAAAAGTGACATTGTTTGCCGTATTTGGAGCTGCAGTTTCGGGCACTTCATCCGTCTAGTGGCGGATTCAGCGGAGCCCATGTTGACATATCAACTATGGACGAAAATTGCTCTAACCATCTAAAAATGTAATAATATTGAAGCTAAATTCGCAAATCCCGATCAAGTTCTTCATTTTCGGAGTACCTTGTCATCGTCGTCTCCCCGTGGATTTTTATTTTAATCAAGCATGCCCTGGGATCGAGAGGAGGTTCATTAAGGGTATGCTCGCCATTACGGCGGTCCTCCAGGAACGGTCGACTGCAGCCTCCTCTCTTCATTTACTTCAGCCAATGTCACCTCGCTGGAAAATCTGGGCCTCTTGGTGACGTCTGTGTTCATCCGATTCATTTGTTTCAGTTGATGGCGTTCCACCTCCGCTCCTCCACTCCACCTCCGCCCCTCCACTCCACCTCCGCCCCTCCACTCCACCTCCGCCCCCAGGGAAGATGGTGCCAGACTCATCAGACGAATGCTCATATACATTAAAATATCTTGGCCTATCCTTCTTCTGCTAGGTGATTAATACAATTATTTTTCCTAACATGTCTTATGGTGATACAGGCTTGGCAGGAGTCACAATTTGAACATAATTGCCTTTTTCGTGAATTATAAATTAAACAGGCTATCTGAATCGCAAGGCTGCCTGGGGGCAATTATTTGACAAAGGTGTGTTGAGTATGTCAAACGGTATGCCCTTTTTGCGTGTTCCGGCTGCACCAATATCCATTTTTGCCATGCTGGGCCAGTTATTGCACTATGTTGCGATGTGTGCCTACATTCTCATGAGGGGCGCTCGCTTGGCACAGGAAGGCGCATACATTTGGAGGAGTTGGCGCCCATAAAAGTGCATTTACTACTACTGTAAAAAAAGAGGCCAGAATTCCCCAGGAGGGTGCCGAAATTCGAACTAGGTATGCTAACTAGCTGAAACAGCGCCTTTTAATTTCAACCGAGGCATTACCTGGTCCAAAGAAACGCCTGACTGCTATGAGAGCACCGGCTGGCCCAGGAGGACGCTTGCATTCTCAAAGCACCCCAGTGCTCAGAAAGACGCCTTATTGGGAGAGGAGCATATGCAGTCAGTGGTGTTCCGCATATCACGATCAACTGATCGAACGCTGGGCATTAAACGCTGGCTGTCGCTACATGTGGCTCGCTTTCGTCACTTGGAAGTTTTCTAGGGATAACACCGCCCTGTTTTCGTTCACGGGCGATGGTTAATACTGGCCGTGGATGCTATACATTTTAACACCGGCCAGACAATGAACGAACGATGGGCGTAGTCGAGTTTCGCTGTCGTCGGGTGTGTCGCCAGCGCGTGTCATGCGCTCAAAATTCGCTCGATATTCGCTCGATATTCGCTCAAAATTCGCTCGATATTCGCTCAAAATTCGCCCGATACATCCATTGGCTTAGCATGGGGTTGAACATCTTGCAATGAAAAACTTGCGTTATGCATATCAAAGAGGGGCGCGGGACGGGTGGCAGACATGGAGGCGTCCTTGATGCCACCACGAAAGCCCCCAGTGTTGGCTACCCATCGGGCAGCGTTTCGGTGCGATCGGGTCAACGCGAGACACGTGAAGGTAGCGCAAGGTCAGGTTTCTCGGAAATGAACAATCTCCCATAGGCTTAACACGTGAATCGGCAATTCATCGCTCGGAAGATGGCCAATTTGAGTGCGCCGAGTCGGCTCGTTTCCAACCGGCATAACTCGCGAATCAATCGACGAATCGACACGAAACCGACACCACGGTGTAGACACAACAATCGTCAAGCTTGAAAGCGGGAACAGTTTTACCGCACGTAGCACGTGCACATAGGAGAGGATGTGAGGGTGTATAAACAAAAATTAACAATTTCCATTAAAACCTGTGTGCTTATATCATACTGGCTAGCAATTGTTAGAATTGTATTTCACTATTGTTAATTGGTAAAAAATGGCGACAAGCACAAAACGCAAGGTACGGAAGTACAAAAGATGGTGCAAATTATATCATGATATAATTTCCGTTTCCGAAGGATTGTTATTCGAAACATGTGTGACACAAGAAATTCAGTGAAGCGTGAATGATATCAGCGTGCTCAGCAACCTGTTTAATGGTTCACCACAAGAAAGGAAGCCGAGAAGGCCAATACATTCCAAAGGTATTCTCACAGATCACCTAATATCAATCACAATCAGCAACAAATAATGGAAAATTCGAGTTTAATTAGAAAATGCTAACCCAAGGCGCATCGTGTCCTTTCTTGCCAGGCCTGACCATTCCACTGATTATCCGGAATCAAGAAATACAGATTGACACTTTCAAAATACTCGAATATGTGACTACTTCATACGAAAGAACATTATAAATAACGTCATGTATGACAAAGCCCAATTTCCCAATTGTATTCTTGGAAATTATTCAAGCACGAAAATTGCCACGATTCTCTCGCATATTTTAACGTTCAAAACTACACCCAGTAGGATCAATCAGAATGGTGTCTTCAGTTTAATTACAAGAAAGAGTAGGAGGACCGCTGAAAGCCAGTGCGAATCACACGCCACAAAAACATCTTATTCCGGAGCGAATCTGGTCAGATGGGTAGGATGTCGGAACAAATTGAGCCCGTGTACCTCCGGACCGGACGGCCGGTCCACCCCGGTCAGCCCGTTCCACGTCCGCCTCAATGGACCGGACGGCCGGTCCACCCCGGTCAGCCCGGTCCACGTCCGCCTCAATGAGCGTGTGCTTGAGCGCGGCCTGGTTGGTGATCGTACCGCCAGGCGGCAGTGCGGCACCTTCTCAATGGCAAAACATTGGATATAGTTAACGTCCTGTTTATAATTAGGGAGAGTAGGTGGGCGAGACACACACCTCCGCTGCCGGTCGTGTTCTGCCAATGCACGTGACACCCGTGTGTTCATGCTACTACTGTGATCAAGACGTTGTAATTCCGCTCGACATGATAATGTAGATAGTTAATGGCTGCTTCAATGGAGAGGTCTGATGACGGCTTGTTATGAGTCCCAACGCTGCTACCAAGACACCAGGTATTTTGAACCTTTGAAATGGCTGCTAGCTGAGCTGGTCTACGACGACGCTAGAGCGCTATCTCACAGGCGGGCAGGTGACATGTAAAACGGCCGGCATCCTTTGCACAGTGGGTGAATTACAGTCAAGGCAGCTATCGCTACCCTCATAATTACAGCGCCACCGCGCTTGGCCGCTGTCACGGAATTGTAATGCTATGGCACTGTGATTGTTAAAAATTGAAGTAAAAAAGCAATGTAAAGTAAATGAAAAACGGACCGCTGCGCCTGTAGTTGTGCTCAGCTGTTCTGTCAAATTAAAGGGAATCTGTATATTTACTATGATTAAGCGTAGCATAGGTGGACATTCAGTATGTAAGCATTATGTATGTAAGCATATTCACAGGTCGTTTGCTGCATTTTCAAACGGTCTAGATGGAATCTAAAAGAAAACGCAGATATTGTGCTTCACCTAAATACGACCACCTGTCACCCTAAAGTGGACTATAGGACATAGGCACGCTCAGAATTCGATGCAAGTATGCATTGGCTCCGTATTCACAACGGCCACAAGGGGCTGATCTAAGATTATAGCCTCGCTATTTATGTTTTGACTCACCTGAAGTGTTGCCAAAAAGCTGAAGTAGTCAGAAAGAAGCACCAACGTATCGGAAAGACTAACGAAGCATTCTGGTGCTGCGTTGCGGCGTTACCTGACCCAATGCACGCAGCGCGTGCAGGTAATCATATTATTGTGTGCAAGATTCGGTACCAGTAATGTTTATAGCACACCCGCAACGTTAGCATTCAAGGCAGTGTCCTGAAAATTGCAACCAAATCTAACCACCCTGTGCAAATGTACATTACAAATGTGTGACGCTCTACTAGTGGCCAGTATTTTCATCCCTCCTCCAAGATTATGCTAATATAGGGATCACATAGATATGATGATAACTGAGGTTGGTAATGCCCTAGAATGTCCCATCTTACGGTCATCCTAGGTCACTTGTGATTTTTTTTACGATGGAACATTTTGCGGCATTTTAACCCTCCCTGTGCCACTTAGCTTAACCCTGAATGCCTAAAATATACGAGATCACTTAAGGCATTATGCATGCAATGAATATTAAGCTTAGGCTGTTTGCCACTTTAAAGTCAGAACAAAAGGATGGAAAGGAGGCGTGGGCCGGGGTGCGTGAAAATGTAGGAGCAATCAGACATGGAAAGAGAGTGTGATGTCATCAGCGAGATGACGTCACACCATGTATGCGCTAAGCAATGAGGAAAGAAACGCTTCTGCGATAGGTACTCAACATATTTTCGACCTGCTCTCTAGCATTGGATGGCAACACAAATGTTATTCAATAAATTGTATCAACAGGCATGTGGTAAAAATTTATCTTGGAAGACATACCTTACGGTTGGAAGTTATCCTTCAATACCATATTTGGATATCCATTAAGTTGGTTATTATTGAATTATTTACTTTCGCACCTGTGGGATATCAGCTCGACCCCTGAGTTATTATTATATACCTCATAAACCGTTCAAGTTTTCGCTTTGGTAAGGTATGGTATAACTTCCGAAAACACATGAGCTTACATTCTTCAGAAAAATAAAGGTACAGTCTCTTAAGGTCACAAAGCTAGGTTAGATGAAGGTTAGGTCACGATCTCGTCTCAATACGATTTTTAGATGTATATTGAAACATTTAGCATGAATAAACTGTGCAAGATGCAGACAAAAGTTCAATACCGGTACAAAAGTTCAAGTTGCCGCACCGTTAGCTCAGTTGGTTAGAGCGCTGGCCTGCACTGGTCTCCCCTGTCCTGGCGACACAGGGTTCGAGTCGTTTCACGCGCTCTCATTTAGCCCGCGGCTGGGAAGTTGGCAGCTGGCCCGATAAGGCCGGGGACGAGCTACCGGGCGACCGTGTCGGTGCATTGACGGCACGTTAAACTTTCGGTCAAAATTCTGCTGTTGAACTGAAATTCATGGATCGGGCGGTGGGGCCAGGGTTCACACAACAAACTCTGCTTGGCAATAGGACCCTGTTGATAAAGCCACCATAGCAAGAATTCGTTTTTTTTTAATACTGGTGCATAAACAAATGACTGCAGGAAAACGAAAATACACAAGTGACCTCAGGCCCGATCACCAGACCAGATGAAGATTTAAACTGGAAGAAGGTGCTTGTGCATAATATAATCACGAATTAATATTTGGGAGGAAAATCCCGGAATATATGCATTCTCACATGTCTTCAATTAGTGTTCAATTATAAAACCAGGTCAGATTACTGAGATACGACCTGAAAAGGCCTGAGAGATGTGCCTCGCAAACGCCCCGAAGGCTTCAAGTATGGACTATTGCGAAGTAAAAATGGTTAAATCATGAAAATTTTGCACGTCCGTTTGTTTCTGATGTGAATATGGTCTTGAAAGTTGACTTCGTTTTTGTCTCGATAATTGTTGCAAAATTTTCCAAACATGTTGAAAATTGGATGCATGTAAATGGATTTGGAGGGGTCCACCTACCCAATCTTGTAAAATTATTCCCCAGATTTCAACCAATACTTTTCTTCAAAGGGTCTTTGTTGAATGCAAATAAGTCGGATCGACTCAGTTGTCCTATGCACGGGGACCAATCTACCTCCATCGTATATATTTCATCGGATGTCAACCTCCTCCTTCCCGCTTCATAAAAACTGGTATCCCTTGACAAGCCAGATCACAATTCTGAAATTACACCTGCAGAGATGATCTCAAAATATAAAGTTTTCCTATTTCATGCATATCAGTTCATAACGCTCGGTCGCAACCACTCCAACGTAGACGTTTGCACTCGCCTTGAGCATTCGGCGCATTCGCCACATTTCGTGCGAGTCGGTGGTTTCTGCCAGGCTGTTTTGCTACTTGCTGCCACATGATAGTCCTGTGCCATATTTGACGCCAATGAATGTTTCATATGGGAGTCCGCTGTGCAAATTCGATGAATTCAAGTCGAAGATTATTTCTCATCTTCTCACATTTTCTGGCAGTCAAATCCGGATAATGTTCCTGGATTGGCTACCGTACGAGGAGCAGGTTCAGCATTTTTATTTTGGTGCGTTTTTCGTCTGTTGATGTATTTAGGGCTCCAGCGCATTTTTGTTCGGGATCGGGCACGTCTTTTAGAACCCCGCGCTTTTTATTGGAACCACAGTGTTTTTGAGGACCCATGCTTTTTCGAAGGCCCCCGATGTGTTTATTTAGAGACCTTTTCGTTCTTTTTAGGGCCATGTCGCTTTCTGTGGCCCCAGCCTGTTTTTGAGGTCCTCATGCTTTTTTAGAGCTTCTGGTGCGTTTATATAGGTCACCAGCGCATATTTTAGGGCCATGACGGTTTTTGCAAAACTCGGTGAGCTTCGGAGGGCTTCGGTGCGTTTTCGGCTTCCCGTTGTGCATCTAGGGTCTCGCCGTGTTTAGTTGATGCCCCAGATGGAAACTTGTGGGGTCGCTGTATTGTGGGTCCCTAACTAGGATTGTTTTGGACTCCAATGCCAACTTCTGTGGCTATGGTGCTAAATTTCGTGGTCCAGACGCGAGTTGTGAAGCCCTTCCGGGAGATCACGTGGCACAGCTATCTTTATGTGGGCCCAAACGCAACTTTTGGGAGGTCCCGGTGCGATTGTCCGGCCCCATCGCCCCGTGTCCCGGAGCGAGTTTTCGAGGCCCAGCTGTATTTATTTGGAATCATCGACGCCAATTTGTGGGCGCCCCGACTACAATTTGTGGGGCCCTGGCACATTTTTGGGCCCACAGCACAATTTCGTTTTGGCCCCGGCGCAATCTCTCGGGGCCCGTTGTTATTAGTTGGGATCCCGACACCAATTTTTTTGGGGTCCCAACGGAAATTGTGGGGCCCAAGCGCGATTTTCAGGGCACGGCCCTGTATTTATGGCTGCGGCGCAAGTTTTCTGGACCCAGCTGTATTTACTTTGGACCTTCGACGGGAATCTTTCAGATCTCCGACAGGAATTTTTGTGCGCGTTCCGTGCGATTTATTGGTGCCTCTGCGCATTTTTTGGGGGCTCACCACCTTTCATGGTGAGTTTTCCCTTTTGCCCTGCGCCCCTTTGGTACGCCACTGCTCCTAACCTCCAATATCTACCACTACATATCAAAACACTTTCCATCAGCCTATGGATGGCTAGTCAATTTTGTTTTGCCTCTATTGGTAGCAGGCCCGTAGCCAGCCATTCGCACTGGTCGCATGACCCCCCCCCCTGAGCAAACCATGTGCCCCAATTACCTTGACATCACGCCTATGGGTCTGCACGAGGCAAAATCTGGTCAGAGGGGGCTTGCCCCCTGACAATTTTTGCTGGCTACGGGCCAGATCTATGGCTTACGTTTTATGTGATATGGCGACCTCGCCCCTCGAAACACTACCACTGGTTACCCTGTTGTGGTGTGGCTTAACTCCCCAGATCACCCCAACAGCTTCAGTGCGCTATTGACAATGATGTGTTCCTATCCAATGATGCCATTTTGATAGTTAATGACTTAATGAATACAAAGGGAAACCCATTACTGACAATTACCACTTAATTTAATCGAGATAGACACGAGGGGCATCACATGTGCCAGTATACTTGAAAAGTGTAATTCCGCACGAGGTACAAGGTTTACCGCTATTCGTAGCATGCCTGGTTGGGGATATATCCAGTATTAACCTTGAAGCAGATTGACGATTCTGTCAATCACAGCAGTTCCCGTGGTGCTTCTGCCAATCACAGCGGTTCCCGTGGTGCCTGGCTTGCGCCATGTCCGTGCATTTTCCCACCTGTATGTACCTACTTCATAGGTTTTGTAGCTGATGATATACTTTCGATACCTTTAGAAATGCTTTTTCTTCACTTCCTCAATAAGTTACACCGCTGTCAATGCCTATTCTGGGCAAAAACCTGATCCTTTAATGCCCATTCATTTCATGTCCTTTTACTGAAGTACCGCCACAGTGAGAATCGTGAAAATGCGCTGGAAAACGTTGTGATCATGTGTGCATAATTGTGTGTGGGGTCGGGCATGCTTAAGTGTGTGTGGGGGCGAGGACGGAGGGTTGCTTCAGTAAGTGTGCTGTGTGTGTGTGTGTGTGTGTGTGTGTGTGTGTGTGTGTGTGTGTGTGTGTGTGTGTGAGAGAGGCATAGGGGTGTTCAGTATGTGCGTAAGCAAACGTGCAGTGAACCAACGCTAGGTAGAATGATTGTTTTCTGAAAATCGCATTAAATAGTAGCCCTGCCCTCACCTTGAAGAGACGCAGTATCTTGGCAACGTTGATGCTGACGTCACTGAAGGCGGCTCCGATCACACCTGACACGGGACTTGGGCGCGTCGTGTTCGTCTCGCACACCGAGTACGCTCCAGAACCCTGCGAAGCGAGACATCACATCAAGCTATTAATCAATCAACGCTTATGGTTTATAATGGCATTATGGGGACTTGGTTCTGGATTCGTGAAACAGCCGCTGTGCCAGAACGACCAAAATACTACGAGATCAGGATAATGTCGCGCGCATTGGCAGATCCAGGGGGATGTGCCCTCGTGGAGACATGGCGCTCCTCCAATAATAACTAGGCTGGAGAAAGCACGTGGCCTAATGGTAAGCAATGGTTCGTCGTTCTATAATGTCGACTCGAGTTCCGGAACTTCTTCGATTGCGTTCGTAAACTGGATTAATTTATCCTTCCTCGAATGTTGTCGGTTGAAGGCTTTGTTATTCGCTATCCAGGGGTGATGTTTTACATTGAGACGGCAAGTGCCCCCAATGTTGGCTTTGCCCCCGATAATTTCAACTTTTAACATGAGACCCTATGGAGTGTGCCCCCGAAACGTTTGGGGGCTCATTGCCTTCATGTATTTTGCCCACCCCCAATAATCTTCAGAAATCAACACCCGTGTTGCTACCGTTTTCATGAATAATTACACTTGGCATTGTAATTGCGCATTTCATCTTCTCTTGTTGACACGTGCCAAGTATAGGTTCTCATAGTCACAGCCAAGCATAGTCTCTGCAAATCATTTGGAGGGCACAATACATGAAAGCAGTGAGCGAGCCCAAATGGAATGGGGGGGGGAGCATACCACATAGGTCCTATGTTAAAAGTGGGAATTATTGAGGGACACAGCCAACATGGGGGGGGGGGGCAGTATTCTCCATCGATACGGCATGATATAGGAGATATATCTGCTGCCAAATGCTGCCAAATCCATGCTTGTGACGTCAGCGGTGACAGCGCACGGCGCGTGTCGACAGTTTCCCACATACTTCCCTGCGCCGTCCCGACAGCCAGGCAATGAGACGACTCGGGCCAGCCCGCTTCCTCCGGTACTTAGCACTTTGTTGCTGCTTTGCGTTTGCTGTTTAGCTGTTACCAGATCTGACGCACGGCAAAGTTCGTATTGCCAGCCCTCTCTCGCCTACTCAGGTGTTCAGTATATACATTGGAGAAGAAGCATTGGTCTAGGGCATTGGTGGAAGATTATACAGAGGTGCTTAGGCACTCCTAATACGTGCACCGCATGCCTACAGTTAGCATGTAAATAAATGAGGAAGACATTCGTCAAAAAACTTTTTGTTGGTGGGGTGAAGAGAGGCAGGCGAAGACGACTATGCAAACACTTAGACATCCATTCCAATCGAGATTATTCGAAATCAAACGTCAGCCCACCGCCTAGTGTACTCAATTCAACATCACTGCTGGACAGTGCTGGGAGCTGCTATCCAGCAGTCATCATGGAAGATGACGCCCTGCTATAAGTGGGCACACGAGCGAGCAATGCTATCTGCAATCCTGGGAATGTTATTACGAGCGAGTCTGAAGGCACCCTCTATAATGCCGTGGGACCAATTTTCTTCGAGGCATGAGCTATTGCAGCTGTTGCAGTTGGCTGCAAAATGTCGCAAGTTCAACCTAATGCACCAGAACACGCATCAAAGCATTTCGAAATATGGAGACGAGAAACATATTAAGTCTCCCTCGTCATCCAACCACTGATGCATCCATTGAGTTTGAACTATGTTCTAGTCTGGTTAGCTTATCCCGATTCTTTCGCGGTGGTGGATTCCGGCCCCTCCCCCTCCCAGGAACATAAATTATTTGCCATCTGATTACAGAGATTGAAAAAGATTGCAACTTGTCATCGAGCGCGGGTGACAGGATAGGGTTTTGAGTAAACCGCAGGCGACAAAACTTGGGATTAAGAGCAAACAAATTGGGAATGGAAACATTAGAAATAGTCTTGAAGGCAGCTACCACAACTGTCAGGCCTGGACACGCCTCTGCAGCTTGTTCCACACAATGAACCAACTGCATGCGCTCTTGGTCCCTTGGCAGCCTATTCTGAGCATGTGGAACTAATTGCCTACTGCCCACATGAAGGGAATTTTGGGCTCAATTACTTGTTGCAACGTTGCGCTGGCAAAAAATTGCTTCCTATTCGCAAAATCTTGGCGCCTAGCACCGAGTTGGAAGCAGTCAGGAATCGTCAAAGGAGGGCACGGGTATTGTAAAGAAGGCCCGGACTACCCCCACGCATTTAAAGTCCCTGAATTTCGGCCACTTTATTCCGAAAAGTCCCAGTTTTTGTCCTTAGAAAAAAACAGTTTTAATGTCTATTTTTTTAATCCTTACTGGGCCCGGATATTGTAATCAAATTGTAAGAGCCAGGCCCTGAGAGCCACTCGCCACGGTGAGGCGGGGGGGGGGGGGAATGATTAGGAGATTAGGAGACGGATGGGACGCGAGGTGACGCGTCACATCAGGCCGAGAGCTCAGGGACGCACCACCACCGGGCGGAGGGGGCGCACGTCCGCGTTAGCAGCATGGCGAGTGGCAACACAACCTGCCGCCGCGGCTGGATGATCGGAGGATGCCAGCCAAAGCGTATAGGTACAGGACTAAGAAACACACCGCACCAACCCGGCCGACGAAGAGAGTAGGCTTTAAAGTTCCGTAATTGGGGGGGAGTTATTTTTTAGAGACGTGCCGAACCACAAAGGCCATATGCGCCGCCTTTAAAGCGAGTGTGTTTGCAAGCAAAGCTAAGGCAAGTGCATATTTACGATGGATTCTTGCGTTATAAGGTGTGTGATGTTTTAGGAGGACATCTCCCGGATGTCTAAATGGTTTTAGTTTTACTTTACTCCTCCGCAAGATAATTTGCAGTTGGGGTGTGGGGTTTGAAAGTGACGAGAAAGTTGATTTTGTCAGGATGTCGGCTAAGCCCACCCTTCTCGAAGACTACCGAGGGATCTTTACCGCGCGAACAAGGAGGTAATTGTCCACACCGCCTATCACGCCGAGTTAGTTGTTAGTAAAGGGTCATTCCAAGCATGTCATGCAGGGTTGTCAGTGGGGTTAGTACGGCTTATGGCAATTCGGCTCATCTACGTCCGATGTACCTCGGGGTAGCCGTTGTACGTTATGAGTTGCAAGGTCATTCGGCTCATCTACGTCCGATGGCTCCTCCGTGTAGCCGGTTTACGTCATGTTAATTTGTCATTTTTATTCTTACAAAGTAAGTGGGCTCGTCATCTACGTCCGACGGTACCGCTAGGTAACCATTTATTTATAATTGGAAAGCAAATCGGCTCATGTAGGTCCGATGCCATTCGTGAATGTGTATTTACGTGTTTCCTACGAGTGTATCGCGGGCATGTATTGCGTGTTGAAGTGAGTGTTGGTGGTGTGGGGTGTACAGTGCTCCTGCTAGTTTTGCAGCGTCCGTAATGACTGGTAATCGTCTTTAAGGGCCCTACAACAGCCTCCATGGCGATAAAAATGCCGCTGGCCTTTCCTTCTGCGTCATGCCGACCCTGTGGACGATGACGTGCCAGCCCAAGGAAGGGACGACCACCAACGCCACCCCCTCGACGACGTCCCTGGATGGAAGGAGACGTCACCTACGCAGAGGGATTCAGATGACAGGAAGAGCTATGTGTACACCAAAGAAAGTGTTTTATAAGTGGGCACTAGGGACCAGTCCTTGCACACCAGGATAATTTTCTCCAATCGTCTCGAAGGTATGGACCTATGTTCACATGGTTATATCATGACCGCTTTCAAATTTCTTGATGACACCTTTCTGAGAATGGCCTTCATTAGCAATAAATATGGATTTATTGAACGTAAAAGCTCACTTAATTTGCTGTTGTTTGCTCATTTGGAGATACAGTGCCTCTATGTTTCATGTTCTGGGAGCTTGTCTTTTCTACTTGTCTGACCTGGATTGATGACCACTATGTTATCTTCTACATAGAAGAGCATCATTAAAATTGACATTTAATCCTTATGCGATTGCATGCATTTAAATCATATCACCCTTTAATCTCCTATGCCTGAGTGAGTACATATCTGATGCCATAAGCCTTTCTCAATGTTATAAGTTACTTAGTCCACTGATGAGTGATCAAACGATATTCAGTTGTATAATTATATTAAGCACACAAACTGAATGCTCCTGGATTTAACCTGGAATCACACCGAAAGCATACAGTCAGTATAACGCAGAACTAGGTTAATGCACGTGTAGATCAGGTCAGTCCCGACAATGAGCTTAGTGGCTCTGCGCTGCACTCTGTCTAGCCTATCTATATCTCTTTAAGTAAAGGCTCCAGGCCTGTACAAAATATTCCACGTGGGAACACAGATAGGCTAAATACAGTTCTTCATGACTTCCTTGTTCGGATGCCTCACACTCCTATTAAAGATTGCCAGCATTCTGACTGCCTTGCTCCTAGTTGAGGTACATTGTTTTCAGCTTTAAGGTCATTTGAAACTAGCAGTTCTAATTGTCTTTCCTCTTTAATGGCATCCAGACCTTTGAGAGAAAAAAAAAGATTTACTTCAACTCGGTTTTGCCAGTCCCATGACAAAGTGGAATGAGTAGGGTATTGCAAGATTGGTGCAACCACCTACAAAATATTGGTTTTCCTGTTGGTTTGTTCTTGTTTTTCCTCTAGGGCTTCATTTCACTCTAATTGACATACATGATGGCTGATGCAATTTTCCAAAGTCTCTTTCACCACTTACATGTGCTACCTGATGTATATTTTGCCCATAGCCAATAGTTCGAATGCAGAAAATATGGTGTTTTTTGTTTGTTTGTGTTGTCGTCTGCCGACCAATTTCCTGACCAATTAACAGTTGGATTACATTTGCCTTGTAATGCGTTTTATTAGATATAAGGCTCCATAGCGTTCCAGGGCACCTCGCTAGTCACATGTTATGCCTAGTAATGCGTGATGATGCGTGTTATTAGCTATACGGCTCTGCAGCGTTTCGGGTCACCTCCATAGAGCCCTATGTTCAAACTTCATTGAGAAAGAAACGTTCGTTATATTTCCACCACTAGTCTATGGCCGGCATGGACTGGAGGCAGGAGACTCATGTTTCCACTTTCCATGAAATTACCCATTAGCCCTTTTGGCCAAAATGGAGTTGGCCTCTCAACGTTTCACCATTAGTACTACGACTCTGAATGAGCTCGCGTCAAACACCTCATAATCAGATTGGCATTCAGGTTGTGGATAATGGCGCCAGGATTGCAAACAAAGGTAATCAACAACTAAATATTTACACCACGATCAACCTACCACTTATTCCTGATTGCTAGAGCCGGTGCTATGACCTTCGTCAATCAACTTTCCGGATACGTTATTATTTTTCATTGATAACTCATTCAACGTTTTTCACGAAATCCGCCAAAAATGGCCTCCCATTTACTTCTAGATTGGCTTGCTAAGCCCATGTACGTCGCAGTTTTATATTACAGTTTTGGGGCGATAGGACAACAATCAGGTGACTATTTGTTGATTAGCTGGGAACAGCTGCTCCTTCAAGTTACCACATTACCAGACATCTGTAGTGTAATCACAGGCATCGTAGAGTAAGAAAACCGCCAGGTCTTCACGTTCACCGCACGTGAGCGGTGGTGCCCGCACGTCTAGTTTTTTGTTTTGTTTTTGTTTTCTGGAGGCTAAAAACTAGTTAGCAATTCCAATAATACGCGACCCTTGCGAAGTATGTTAAGTAAGTGTAATTGTCACACAACTAGACCGTATGGTTATAATGCGTAGGCAAGTAGGCTGGCAATTAGGAGGGTGTCTGCGAGCCAGGCCCGAATTGAAGGAGGTTGGGGTGAGTTCATTATCAGGGCTTGGCTCCTTTTTGAACGCCGAGAAGTCAAATGTCAAAATATAAACTAAAAAGTAAAAATCACATTTTTTGGTGCATTTACCAAATATCTGCCTTACCATTTTGGAGATTTTCTTTCATAAGGTAGTTGGATATCAACTGTAACAATGAGGGATAAATGACAGGTTGATCGTGAGGTAAATATTAGTTGTTCTTTGCGCTTGAATCCCATCCAGTCTACGTGACATCGAATCTGAATATGAATACGGATTTGAGTTGTTTTGACGCACGTCTGGAAAGAAACTGAAAAACGCCAGCCAGAGTGCAGACATTCACGTGGAAAAATAGCTGTGACATTGCCAGGGTAATTAAGCTGGCAACACAGTGGCCAGGCACCCGACCTTGACGCACACATTCCTCGCTATTTGAACACAAGCCTGCTGAACCGAATATTTAACGGCTGGCTCTGGGCCAAACATCCAAACAAATGCGACCGAATGAGCTGGCATTTGCATGAAAAGATTATCTCCATACATAACTTCTGCATCATATTCCAATCAGTTGTTCGTCATATATCAGGCATGTCGCGGTCAGTCTGGCCGGTCATTTATCCGGCAGGCTTCTCCCATTGCTGGTAGTCGGCTGCTGTCTGGAAATGGTTGATGTCTGCAGCAATCGAAAGGATCGAGCTGAAGATTAGCAATCTGAATGTGAAATAAGAATGCTGTTATTTACATGCTAAAGTTCCTATTTCGTATTCACCAGTTGGTGTTCACAATAGCCCATTACCAGAGCCGGTTTCCGAACAGCTCCCAATAGAAACCAGTTGCTGGAAACTGGAGGTCGGAACAGGGAATAATATTTTTTCCCCTGATCAGAACTGGAGAGAAGAGAACCTCAACTCACGCCATGGCCATCCTGGCTTTGCCATTGGCTCTGCTGATCGTCTATCTGCTGATCAAGAGATAAGCTCAATTGGAGTTGCAATGCATTATAACTGGAAATATACCACGGCTATGAAAATAAATATTGACGCCAACATGGCTTTAGCAACGCCAACTGCTCAAGTGCATGTGATGCATGGACATGCACAATGCAGGAACCAAACTTTATCGGGGAACCCCTTTTCACTCATTGTTTACGCCGGGAGTGAATTTTTCATGCCGTAATGGCCAGGCAGGGGTGTTGTTTTGTTTACCTTTGAGGGAGCAAGCAAGTGCCCCTCAATGTTGGCTTTACCCCAAATAATTCCAACTTTAACATGGGACACCATGGAGTGTGCCCCCAATCAATTTGGGCCTACCCATTGCCTTCGTGTATTCTCCCCGAACATTTTTTAAAAACAACTCACATGGTCAGGACAATCTTCCGGATGAGAAAATAACACATTAGCAATGACATGACTTGCTTGAAGGAAATTATCGCGTCGGGAACGCGATCCCCCATCCCCAGCGAAGAAACTAACTACAAACTAACATTTGTTGGCATCAGCAGCACAGCTATGACTGCCATACATTCCGCCCACCAGGAATGTTTGCAACTGGATACCGTGAACTACAGCTAAGCATGTTTGGTATTGCCGTAACGGGAAAAGTGGCTATCTCATGTTACAAAAAAAAACTCATCTGAAGTTGGGCAAAGAAACTCGCATGCATTTTGCGCGAACAAAACATGGTGATCATTTTCCGATGGGAAGCACATCCGAATGCCAACTACAGATCACAAGCGATACTGTCACTGCCAGGGTCATCTCCATGGAACGACTCAACTCGAAAAACCTTCAATATTTTTTCTTGGAAAAATATTTAAGCAAAAAAAGCAATACCGCATACACAGAGGCATCCTAGTCATCAGGTACCGTGCACCGTGCTTCCATGCGTGAAAGCAGAAGCAAAAAAGTATTGTCATGCACGGTGTGTGCTTCACCTGACATTGGGTGGACAGCGTTCCCCCAATACACGGCACGTGCTCCTGACATTGAGGTGGACAGCGTTCCCCCAATGCACGGTGTGTCTTCCGCCTGACATTGGGTGGACAGCGTTCCCCCAATACACGGCACGTGCTCCTGACATTGAGGTGGACAGCGTTCCCCCAATGCACGGTGCGTCTTCCGCCTGACATTGAGGTGGACAGCGTTCCCCCAACGCACGGTGTGTCTTCCGCCTGACATTGAGGTGGACAGCGTTCCCCCAATGCACGGTGTGTCTTCCGTCTGACATTGGGTGGACAGCGTTCCCCCAACACACGGCACGTGTTCCCCTGACATTGGGGTGGACAGCGTTCCCCCATGCACGGTGTGTCTTCCGCCTGACATTGGGGTGGACAGCGTTCCCCCAATGGGCCGTGCTGCTCAGACTTACTCCACATCGTGTCAAAATGTCATTGTAGATACACGATTTTCTTAAATAAACTCCACCGTCACATTGAAGGTTACACCATCACACGAACATCGAGGTGGTCGTCCGTGGGACCATGTGTAATCATTGCTGGTGGAAGTCTTTATTTCTATGTTTGCCGGTGCTGACTGCCCCATTCCCGAAAAGAGTGCGTCAGTGCGTCAGGGAATTCCTCCAGATGGTGCCGCACATATTCCACTTCCGCTCCCTTTCCCCACGTCTGTAGTCGGTCAACCGGAGCTGAGGATCACAGGCATCGTCGCACCACCAATATTACAGCCAGGGACACAGTCAGGGGCGGGGGCGGGGCCGAGATGAGTGCGCGACCAAGTGTGTCGCTCGTAACCGACAGCTCGGCTGGCAGCTCAACAAACACGAGATCAAGAGCCTGCAACGTTTCAGACTCAATTTCGCGCCAGCCGGGGTCCTGGACGCGCCGCTGCCTGAGCCAGCTGTTGATGCGACAATGTCGCCCAATATCCACGGCATATACGGCAGTCGGCAGCCAGGCATTCGCTGCCGGTAGTAGCGGGTCGAAACTGTCGCCCACACACCCGACCAGGTCCAGACAGACCCCCCCCTCGGCGACCATAACCAGACCTGGGCATAAAGCACACCTAGGCTGAATTGTGGAAATGCATACATATGTGCACGTAGCCCTCGCATGGCTGATGATGATAGGGGTATGGGAAAGACGCCGAGTATTTGCTGCCGTTTGTCGTGTGTCGGTGCCTGTGCGTTCACCCTAATGTCATTGTCGCTATCTGTGCTGCGAGCCACATCTTCGGGATGAACGGTTCGTCGGCCTGCGGAGAGGACGGCGTCAGCATCCACATGCTCAGGGTGTGCTTTGACTCGATAGGTGCGATGCTCCTGCATTTGGTCAATTTCAGTATTACCCAATCCGATGTTTCTGATTCTTGGAAGCACTCCCTCGTTCATGCCATCTTCACATCTGGTGATCCCTCTAGCCTTTCCAATTTCCGTCCTGTTTCCAACGTCTGAGGACTTGCCAAAAGAGCGTGCCGTCCACCAGCAGCTCTACAATTATCTGTCCGAAAGCCACCTCCTCTCTCAAACTCAGCACAGTTTCCGTCCGCGTCAGACGAAAACCGCCCTGACCTCCATATCGGATCAGATCCTCTCCAGACCATGGAGAGGTTGGAGAGGAGAAGAGAGAGAGAGAGAGAGAGAGAGAGAGAGAGAGAGAGAGGGGAGAGAGAGGGGAAGAGAGAGAGAGAGAGAGAGAGAGAGAGAGAGAGAGAGAGAGAGAGAGAGAGAGAGAGAGAGAGAGAGAGAGAGAGAGAGAGAGAGAGAGAGAGAGAGAGAGAGAGAGAGAGAGAGATTCTCTGCCTGCTGGATTTGAGCACATGTTTTGATGTGATGGACCATTCAAAACTCCTGTCAAAATTAAGTCTCCACAGCATCGACACGGCCAGGAATCGGCTTATCTTCAGAACCACACCCCGAGTGTCAGCCTCACTGACAGTCTGGGTGTCATCCAAAAATCTGCCGTTGCCCAACAGCATCGGCGTTTTTCAAGGATTATCTCTCGGACCTCTCCTCTACTGCGTTTTCGCCAACGACCTCAGCCTGTTCGCCGAAGACTCAGTGGTTATCCAATCCGCTGACGACACCCAAATTTTGGTCAGTGGTAAGAAATCTGAAATTCAAAACGTCGTTGCTCAAAGGGAAACAGTTTTTTCCTCCCTCGATATCTGGTTTCGAGCAAATGGACTGAAAACTAACGCTGCCTAAACTCGGCTGATACTCTTGGGCAGTCCACAAAATCTGCGTGCCTTCCAGCATATTGCGGTGAAGTTTCGCGACCACGATCTACCCACCATTTCGGAATGCAAAAATATCGGACTTATTTTCGATCGCTGTCTCAGCTGGGGTTCGCACGTCTCAAAAGTGACTCGGCGTTGTTTTATAGTTCTGGGTGGTCCATCGCATGTGAGGGGGCACCTTCCAACTGCCGTCATCTCCGCACTGGTCAATGCCCTGGTCTTCCCGCAGATCTGATACCGTATTTCTGTGTGCGATAACGGAACCCAAAGGAACCTACCTCGCATTAAAAAATATGAACTACTATGAACAGGCTGAGGTCGTTGGCGAAGACGAGGTAGAGGAGAGGTCCGAGAGATGATCCTTGAAAAAACGCCGATGCTATTGGGCAACCGGGCAGATTTTTTATGACACCCAGACTGTCAGTGAGGCTGACACTCTGGGTGTGGTTCTGAAGATATGCCGAAAACTAGGATGCGTCTATGTTGTGGAGACTTAATTTTTGGCCGCAAAAAGTTCGACCATGTTTCTAATCTGCTGAGGAGATTGGGCTGGCTCAGTGCGGAGAACCTAGTACGGAGAACCAGGTACATACAATACTCTGTGCCTCACGCACAAGGTGCGCCGTCATGGAGAGCCTGAAACACTGGCTCATGGCCTCACCACCAACCATCACGGTGCACCGTGACGGTGATTCGTCACCGAACCCGTCAGGACCATAACCTGTACGTCCCCCGGTCCCGCACTGAGATGGCGAGGAGGTCATTTGACTGTAGAGCACCACTGCTGTATAGCTCATTGCCACCCGAGCTGATGCGGCTTCCCGTGGCGATCTTCGGTCACAACCTACGGCGGCACATGTCTGCCGTGCCGCCCGAGCCTGACTGATTTGCTGCTCGCCCTGCTGTATTTTATTACGACATGCATGGCCACCGGTTTGACTGCTCTGTGATTGTGACCTTTCTACCCTGCTGTTTTATCATATTAACGCGAGGATGCAATGGCCATAAGTTCATTGTGTATTACCTCAATACAAGTATGTATCCGTATCTATCTGTATCTGTATGCACACAGGCCTGTTTTCCAGGGACTTCGCGGTCCCATCCCAGTGCGGCAAAGTGTGATATGTGTGATTTGCTGATAATTTATAGTAAAACTTCTCATGAATTATGTCTATTTCCCAGTTGTCTCACACCACTTATCTGACACTAATGGCTTTCTAATGAATGCCGTCTTCACTTACTTGAAGTATGAAACAGATATAAATGGTTTTGCCTTCGCATTCTTCGTTCGTCAGCTCGTGCCTTATTCTGGTGTTTGCTTCCACTTCATCAGCAGACCCCTGGGATGTTTTGCACCATACATATTTATAATGTGCGCAGGAGTGCAAACATTCAAAATCTCATAAATACCAGCTTGTAGAAACAAGCATATTTTCTGAGGATGGAATGTGTAACTTTGTCCCCTTTGATCTCCACCATTTCCGCTCCGCAATCCCTCCGCATTCGTTCATTTCTTGAAGTAGACATTAGGAACAACTTATCCAAACAGAATGATCCCCAGCAGTTAATTGAATGAATCCACCGTTGGACTCCGTGCCCAGACTCCAGCACCATTTCATCTGATGCACCGCATTCAAAATATTCTTGGGCTAAGGACAAAAGAAAAGCAGCGATTTCTCTACAGATATGCAAGGTGACTTGTAAACCGTACATTTCAAGACGCACCTGATGCTGAGCCGTTGAGCTATTTGTTCAGATTAACATACAATGAGGAAACATCAAAGAAGCGTTGCTTGGACACAAAACAATGCAACAGTGAATTTTTGAAGAGAAAGTACAAGCCGTTGCATGTCTTAGGATGTCCGAACGCTCCAATTAATCTACAACGGTAAACATCACTATATCATCGCCACTCCAATAGTCATGTAGCGTTGCTGTGTGTAATCGGCATGGTTTCAAAAATGTCAAGGGCAAGGACGGCTCGGACAATCGGCGGCGAAATCTCGACCCCCCGGTCTGTGCCTGCGTCATTTGCATATAAGTATATGAGTGCAAACAGTATGAAGAAGGGAAAAGTTTTCCCTTCCTGCGTTTTCCCGGAAAACAAATCAAATCACAGCACAGTGTACAGTGCAGACTTACCGATACAAAGACAGACCTGCGTCGTTCTTGCATTGGTGCCCGGTACCATTTTGGCATGCATCACCAATGCACCAACCACGGTTTGTAGCGTTTGTAGTACGTGTCAGGTCCTTATGGAATCACAATCAAATTGTCTTTGAGGATGTGATGTTTTGACGTAGGTCCTCGGTAGGTAGAACAGATATTCTTGCTTTTGTAGCGAAGATACGTACAAATTCATCCAGGTGGCAGATTTGTCAGTTTGCTTCTCCTGCAATTTGCAATGCCTGATTGGTTGCCAAAGTCAGTTCGTGACTTGTTTTGGTACCACGGGTGTATTTGCATTTGCAATTACAACAAACCAATTACATAAAGTGGATTAATATTCGGTTTGATTCACAGTACAGTGGAAAAAATAAATCTTTACAAAAATGAACGTCAGCAGACGCATTAAAAAGGCACCATGGAGATAAATCACCGGTCACGTCCAGCAGTCTAAGAGATGTTGCGCTGAAGTATTTAAACGAAGCTGCTTCGTGTCCGAGAAGCGGCAGTGGCCGGCGATAATACGTTCCAGAACGAAGCTGCCCGGAAGGAGAAAGCTCTACGTGACATGCTGAGGCGAAAAGTCGGTGCCTCCAGCGCTCCAGCCGCCGTGGCACGGCCGGAGTGTCGGTGGCTCCAGCGCTCCAGCCGCCGTGGCACGGGCGGAGTGTCGGTGCCTCCAGCGCTCCAGCCGCCGTGGCACGGGCGGAGTGTCGGTGGCTCCAGCGCTCCAGCCGCCGTGGCACGGGCGGAGTGTCGGTGGCTCGAGCGCTCCAGCCGCCGTGGCACGGGCGGAGTGTCGGTGGCTCCAGCGCTCCAGCCGCCGTGGCACGGCCGGAGTGTCGGAAGACATCCGACCGCCGGCCGAACAGAAGCCGGATCGCTTCAGGGACCCGCTGATTGTTGAGGGCTCTAAACACGGCGATGTGATCTCGCTGGGCGACAAGGTCACGCACACTGCGCCAGTCCAGTGCCGCCACTGTCAGCGGGATGTGATCGCGGCGGCGATCCCCAGAGACGATCCGGGCCCAGAAGTTTATCGCCTTCTGCACTCTTCCAATTTGGGTCATGGCAGCCCCGCCCCAGGCAGAGAGGCAGTGCAGGATATATGGGAACACGTGGGAGTGAATCAAGAGTTTGCGGACCTCGGGTGCGAGATGGTGACGGACCTTGTGGAGACAGAACTGGATGTAGTTTCACTTTATGGTAACGCTGGATAAATATTTAGAATGTCAAAAACCTACGTGAAAATTTACATGCAATGGACCCCAGGAATGTTGAAAACTTTTATAGCTCTTTCCAATTAGCCTAGTTATTAGATTTGGAGGTTTTCAATTTGCATACATTTCGCCCGTGTTCGGCCATGTTTCCTATAACCCATACAATTATAATCAATCAAGATATTCAAATACAACTAAATATCATGCATTTCAATTGGTCTGAGCTATCAGAAAACATGAGATAAACCGGTCACAGATATTTCTACACCGCAAAAATTATCTCAATCCAATTTTGCATCCAAATTTATGAGTGCCGGAAGCGGGAGGCAGAGGCGCAGCTGCTGCCCGCCCCCCCCCATATATGGCGGCTAGGAGCAGTTCTCCTCCCCCAATTCGTGGAAATCTGTTCATATTTCGCAAAATAAAACAAAACTGATCTATGAAAATGAAATGACCAAAGTCGTTGCTCGACAGGGGTACACTTTGGTTTTGCCGTCCCCACCTCGATGAACTTCCCGCGCCTCTGACAAAATTGGAGGACAATTCAAAATATGTTCTTATTGTAATCAGAGCCATAGAAAGCGGACGAACTTGGCAATCGCCCTATCCCCTAATGCCGTAAGAGGGGGAGGGGGGGTGCCCTTGTACTGAGTGTGTCCGCCAGGACAGAAGGCGCTCGCTAGACTTCTTACTGAACGACAAATGTGTCTGCTGCACGTGTACCTAGGTATTTGTATCACGACACATCAATATTCGGAAACATCGTGCCACTGTCGCCCTTCCCACATTTTTCAAGCGACCCATGATCTCTTCTTGTGTTCCACTGTTGCATTATCTGGCGAGACTGTACTCCGGCCGAGACGCATCCATATCTGCGCTGAAATTCTCAGGCTTGCCGACTGATGGAACAAGCGTGACACCACTCCCAGATGATTGGCTGTGGCATGGGCGGGCGGGCACCCTGAAGGGTGGGTGCACCGCATCCCAGAGCGCTTCCTATCCTATCCTATCCCATCATATCCTCGCCGACGGTGAAGAGCGGCTCGTGCACATCCTCCGCCCTCCAGTCGATCGCGCCGTCGCGCTGAAGTTGACGAAATGCGCGTCTGAGCGGTAGTTCGTTCCTGTGTAGCAGGAAAATTTACCGGTACAGTGTATGGCCAAAGTGTCTCCATATGACTCTGAATGCCACTGCGTCTCCCAGTATTTACGCTGGTAGAATCTGACCCCCCCCCAATCACCTTCCATTTGGCTCCAAGCTGCGATCCTTCCACAAACTCCAACATAACACCTGCAATTCTGGCAGCACCTCCTTCACTCGCAGAGTGACATGAGTGAGGTGGCCGCCATCGGGCTGACTGGCGAGCACGATATGCTCCTCCATAGTTGTGTATTTTGCGCCATCGTCATGCTGTCTGAAGCAATGCCGCGTCCTTCCTGCCGTCACAGTAGATGCTGTCAACAGTGTCGCTCTTTAGCTCTTCCTTCGCATTTTTGCTCATATCTGTCCTGTGTGCGTCTCGTTCGCGGCACACCTTATTTCTATCACTCATCAGGCTCTTGTCAAACCCTGTCACTAATCCCAAATGCACCAGTGCTGCAGTGGCGACGGCCGTCGTCGGGCGATCCGAGAGCATCTAGCGATCAGGCTCTCTAGCTAAGTGCGGCGACGATTTCCCATTTTGAATCTGGTGTCGGTGTTCCGTCTCCGAGTCACCCGACAGCCAACCGAATGCGTGGTCGTCCGCACCGCCGCCCTCATGACCAGACCCATCATCGTATTTGGCTAAGCTTTCCGCTTCAGCACACTGCTCCTCGTCTTTGTTTGTTTTCTCAGTCCTCGCTCTTTCCCCGCACCGCAGCTCTCCCCAATCTCCCACCCTCCTTCCAGTCGGCGCTTACCATCTGAATCCCCCTCTTTCACTCTCTGATCCTTTAAAAAGGCACACTATTTTCCCGGAATTTTCAGCTCTCTGAGGTACGAGCAACGCATGCGAATATCATCGCAGCCGCCACATTCTGCATCGATGCATGCCAGCGTTGGGCAGTGGTAGGCACACATGTCGAAAAATCTGTCCAATTTCGTCAAGAATGGCTTCTTTTCATTGTTCCCGACCACACCAGAGGCTTCGCTGGAGAAAACTCACTCTCGAGCCGCGCAGCAAACGATAACTTTAGCGATGTAATAACACATGAATTCATCTTTTTCCATATCTGAACTACCTCTGTAGCCACCGTTTGCGCCGAGTGCCTCACCTTAAAGACATTTCTGGGCAAAGCTGTGATTTGTTATTCTAGCAGCCTACAACGTATGTATTGTGGGTAGATTGCCTTCCCGTGCGCCTTCTGCCCCGCCTGGCGATGTACACGCGCCCGTGGATATTTTCCGCGCAAGCTACGTCTCAGAGTTTCTGGCTGCCATATATCGTCCACACTGGCTTAGTATTAAAGCTTGGTGTACTCTACCACTTCCAAACTGGCTGATTGGCCCCCATCGGTGACGACTGGGACCGTCCCGGCTAAGTTTGGTCCGAGAACCATTTCTTTGAACACAAATTGCGTTTGTATCACATGACATATTGTGGTGAAAGCTGCAAAAAGCCAAGAAAGAAGTAGTGTGCTTCATCAAACAAAATGTGGATGTAAGTAGTAAGTAGTAAGTTGTAGTCGGACGATTACGCTTTATAACACAACTACAATTTTAAGCTACTACTTTAATTCTACAACTTTCACTGTACTATTCACTACTAACCTGGGCTAAATTCAGGTAAAATGTTTCATAAATCCCCAACGGTTTACGACCTACAAATATATATATCTAAATACTAAAAACGAAAGAGAAATTACTACAGAAGCTTACTCTTCCCTGAGCCACAGTAATTGCATTCCAAACTGAGTATCTGAACATCTCGTTTCGCCGACTTGCACGTTCCAAGGCCCTTCGTGGGGCATTGGCTGACAAACTTAACAAACTTAAAACTTAAAACAAACTTAAAACAATTAACTCTAAGTCATATCACAAGTAATAATTGTTCGGACATCGTCTCCGCCGGCTAGATGCACGACCGTGAATTATCCGCCGGCAAGTCGCTATGGGCAGTTCCGTGCACGTATACGATCTGAAGCATTGGTCCCAAACTTTTGGTTGCCTTTACCCCTTTCGGTCGCAGCCGGATGACCTCTGCCCCACCGAGAAACATGATGGGAGAGACACAGCCGCACGTCGTCTGTACATTCACAACTTGCATGTAATTTGCGTCCTGCCTCTTCCACTTGGCTTCCCCATTGGTCGTTCCCAATGAGAAAACAATAATATTGACATCAAATTACGCCCAGGTCTCCGATCCCCATTGTTGTGTTGGGAACTATCGGTACTTCTTGCACAGTGCTGAGCCTCTGGAGTCAAGCGCACACGCAGGCGTCAGGGTGTAGACTGTATTAGTATCGGGTGCGACCCGTGGCGTGCTGCCAGATATGCGAGGTATGGCAGCGCAGGAAGGAATGAAGGGAAAGGTAACAAGAACACAACACCTCCCCCAAGACGCTGGTACGTTTGCAGCTAACAGTGTCTTAAAAGTAACAAAGACAAGCTTGAAATACTAACCGCGTCTTCCCAACAACAAAGGCAAACTTAAAAACATAATCACAAGACATTGACCACTCGTTTACTCGTAGTGATACACTTGGTTCTCTCCCCACCTAACGCATAACCGTTTCGGCTTTTCACGCCGTCTGGTGCCGCGCCGTGGGGGCAGGACGCGGTCCATAGGAACATCCAGCGTCTCCGATGGCGCGTCCCGCTGGCCGGTGGGGGACGAGCTGCGTTGGCGGTACGTCGGGCTGTCGTGCGTCGGCGATGTGTCCCGCTGTTCTGCACGAACTCCGTCAGACGGCGCCTCCTGTCGCGTGACAGGCGCCGCCTGGTGGCTGTCTGTTGGCACACCGCTTCTCCCAGCAGGTGGTGTGTCGTATTGCTCGGTGCGCTCTGTGATCAGAGACTGCAGGGGGCGGAGATACCGGCGGTTCCGCCAGTATATGCGCCCACTCGGCAGTCGGACGAGGTAGTCGCGTCGCTTCCCAACTCCAGTAACGACGCCGGTCTTGTCCCACAGGTGGGACCGGGGATCCTGAAGGAGGACCCGCTGACCGATCCTTAACGACCTTTTTAGTTGCGATGAGGCATTATATCTTGTTGTCGCGCGCTGATGTAGCTCATTGGCCTTAGCGTCGCATTCGTCTGCCGCCCGCTGCCAGCACTCGGCAAATGCACGGTGGTGGGCTGGCACTGTTGACCTTAGTGGGTGTCCATACAGCACCTGTGCTGGTGAGCGGCCGTCCGCTCGTGGAGTGTTGCGAAGTTCTAGTAGCCCTTGTGCGAATGCGTCCGTGTCGAGGTCACCTCTTGATGTGGTTTTCTTGATGAGCCGCTTCACGGACTTGACGGCAGTCTCCGCGTGGCCATTTGACTGTGGGTGGTAAGGCGTAGAGATTTGATGATCTACACCCCATCGTCGCAGAAAGTCACGGGTGACTTTAGCAGTGAACTGAGGTCCACCATCAGTCCGCAACGCGCTGGGCACACCGGTGGCGGCGAACATGACGCGCAGGCTGGATACCAGGTCCCGCGCAGTCGCCTCACCGGCCACGTGTGACACGAACGGCCACCCGGACAGGCGATCCACGTATACCAAGAACGTGTGTCCGGCCCAGGCGAAGTAGTCGGCTGAAGCTGCTTCGAATACTCTCGAAGGCGTCTTCTCCACCATCAACGGCTCCCTCTGCTGGCTGGGCAGGTGCAGTTGGCAGGTCTTGCAGGCACCGATTAAGTTGGCGATGTCCTGCTCCATCCGTGGCCAGTAGATTACTTGGCGGGCACGTCGCTTGGTGCGCTCGAGCCCTTGATGGCTGGCGTGGAGCCTCTGCAGTGTGGCTCGGCGGAGACTAAGGGGAATGACCAGCCGCTGGCCGCATACCACCAGGCCATCGTCTACCGCCAGTCGGTCTCGGAGACCCCAGAACGGCCGCAGTATCGGGTTCAACTGTGATTTATGTTCCGGGAATCCAGCCAAAATCGCCTCTCGAAGCGCGATGATTTCTGCATCCTTGTCGGCGGCAGCTCTCACGTCCGTCAA
The DNA here is from genome assembly GCA_034440615.1 of Ashinkailepas kermadecensis. Classification (NCBI taxonomy): domain Eukaryota; kingdom Metazoa; phylum Arthropoda; class Thecostraca; family Neolepadidae; genus Ashinkailepas; species Ashinkailepas kermadecensis. The sequence continues at coordinate 45,103 of JAOTOM010003185.1, forward strand.
TGCTATGTCCTGGTAGGTACTAGTGCCGTCTTCAGATACCTCAGCTACTAGCCGCTTCAACATGCTGCCGATCTGGTGAGAGACATCTCGCTCCGCTTCCTCGTCGTCCTGGGTGGGGTTGTCCACCGGAGCACGGGACAAGGCGTCTGGCACAGCATGAAGTTTTCCCTGCCGCCAGACTGCTACGAAGTTGAAAGGTGTCAACCGTTCACGTAATCGTTGAAGCCGAGGGTTCTCAATGTCCGCCAGACTCTTGCTGTTTAGCAACGGGATGAGCGGACGGTGATCAGTCACCACTTCAAATTGCTGCATGCCCGTGAGATACGGCGCACATTTCTTGCACGCCCATACCAGAGCGAGCAGCTCAAGCTCGATCACGGCGTATCGTGACTCAGTTTCAGACAAGAAACGGGATCCGCTCTGGACGAGGTGCCACCGTCCATCGTCGTCTTGCTGGCGGAGACAGAAACCGAGGCCCCCGAGGCGAGCGGCGTCAGTCTCTAGAACCGTACGACGCCGGGGGTCATAGAAGTCGAGTATTGGTGGTGACACCAGAGCCCGCTTCACATCGTTGAACGACTTCGTCTGCTCCGAAGTCCACATCCACACGTTCTTCTGCTTCAGTAGCTGTCGCAGCGGTTCTGCCGCCGCGGCGACTTCAGTAGAGAATGCTCCGAGCTGATTTACCAGACCGAGGAAAGATCTCAGATCTGTGATGTTGCTGGGCTGCGGGAACTCTGCGATGGCTTTGACCTTCTTCTGATCAGCAGTGTACCCCGCAGAGCTGATACGGAATCCGCAGAAGTCCACCTGCTCTTCGGCAAACACGCACTTGTCTGGGTTCAGCGTGATAGCATACTGGTCACATCTCTTCAAGATGTTGAAGACATGCTTCAGATGACTTCCGTAGTCAGAATCGTAGGCCAGGACGTCGTCAACAATCTTGCACGTGTTCGGGAGATCTCCCAGAGCTGCATCACCATGCATGTTGTAGACGTCGCCGGAGCTGATGAGGCCCATAGGAGCCCTTTTGTAACGGAACCGGCCCCACGGTGTAATAAAGCACGTGAGGTCACGATCGCTCTCATGGATCCCAATCTGGTGGTAACCAGATTTGCTGTCCATCTTGCTGAAGAACACGGGTCTTCCTTCAATCGATGCTACAGCATCGTGCGGTGATCGGACTGGATATGCTGGTCTTCTCACGAAGCGATTGAGCTTTGTGAAGTCTGTGGTGATACGACAGCCTGAGACCGCACCGTCCGATGACCGCTTCGCCACCGCCACGATGGGATGACACCAGGCTGTGGGATGCTCCACCGGTTCAATGATGTCCTTGGCAAGGAGGTCATCCAGTTGTTTGCGCACCTCCTCCCTCCAGCAGAATGGAATGTTCCGCGCGGTGAACAGAGCGTGCGGTACGGCATCGTCGGTCAGTTCGATCCGCATCGGCTCCCCCTCCATTTTTCGTAGGCTGGACGTCACATCAAAGACGTGCGGAAAGTCGGCCTTCATAGCATCGAAGTGTGCCTGTCGAACTTCCGCAGAGGGGACACCTCCACACTCGGCATCACAGGAGGGATGCCACATGGGTGGCTGTCTGGTGTCCGTCGTGTATGCATCACGCTGGTCAGCAGTGACTGCAGTCTCCCGCTCTCGCTGTGCAGCCGCTGCAGCAAGCCTGCTTGAGCGGTGTCGGCTCGGCATGCATGCTCGGCTGTAGGCGGTGGTGTCTGCACGCGCTGCACTCCGCAGCGGCGATTCCGTTGCAGATTTGCAGTAGAACTTGGGATCCGAATTCATCGACGCTTCCGATCCAGGACGGTCGCAGACGCGTTTGATCGGGGTCGGGAACGTGTCCGGCAGAATTCCCAGCCGGACACAGTCGTGCCAGGACAGCAGTGGCGAATGCAGTTCCCGCAGAACGGTGACCTCCACTGTACATGTGACGTCATGCAACTGAAGTATCATGTTGCACACGCCAACGGTCTTCATCTGGCGGCCGTCAGCCGTCCACAGCGCTGACGGGGGCGGGGAAAGGCCATTGATCTTCACCCCCATCCCTTTTGCTTGTTGCACAGACATTGCCGATACCTCGGCACCGGTATCGGGCGTCCATACGGTTGCAGATTCGCTGCCATCGGGATGGTGTAGCTGCAGCCTCACCCGAGGTGACCGCCGAATTCGAACGCCCTGCAACAGCACTGACAACTGATGGGAACCACTGGAGACTGATTTTCCCTGGCGGCTTCGGCTGGGATTAGTCGCCCGCTGTGCGCGGCCGCGGTTGTCCGGTCTTCGTCGACACACCGACGAGAAGTGGTCCTTTTGGTGGCAATTATGACACGTGCGGCCCTTCGCGCGACAGTCCCGCGCGTCCGCATGCTGTGCCGCACCACAGCAGTCACATTTTCTACCGCCTGGGGCGGGTGACCTGCTTTCGGCGCTACGGTGCCGGGGCCGGCTACGATCGAAACGGTATCGCGTGACCTTGCCCAAGGCGGGGTCGGCTGACTTGGAGATCGCCAAGCTATTGCTGGCCGAGTTTTCTGATGCGCGACATATGTCGGTCGCAGTCTGAAACGTTAGGTTGGGGACTTCGAGCATACGCCGCCGAGCGTCGTCATCGATAGTACCGACGACTAGATGGTCACGAAACCGATCGTCCACGCAGTGCGTGCAGAAATCGCAGCACGACGCAATTTCCTTCAGCGTGCAGATGAAGTCATCCACCGACTCCCCAGGCTGCTGAACACGCACATGGAAATCTCGCCTGTCGATTACGACGTTACGCTGCCGCCTGAGATGCATATGCATGGCTGAGATAATGTCGTCCATGCCAACAATGTCAGAGACTGGGAGTCCAAACCGAACTACACGAGCCCAGTCATCGTCCAGGAGCGACAACAGAGCGGCTCTCTGCTCTGCGTGTGTCAGTTGGTCGATTCCTGTCAGCAAACAGTATCCGCTGAACTTACTTCTCCATGCCTCAAACTCCCGTAGCGAGGCAGAGGATGCCAGACGAGGTGCCGGGGTGGCAGCGGCCGGCGGCCTCGGGCGAGGTCGGGCATCAGCGGCGGTGCCAGCCCGTAGGCCGTCAGGGGCAGAGCCGGGCGGCACTGCTGGCGGGCCAGCAACCCACATGCGCTCCATTAAAGCTGCCAGGTGCTCCTCCCGTCGTGCCGATGCCGCAGCCTGCTCCATTTGCTGCTGTAGCATCCGAGTGAGAAGCTCCATCTCAGATGGTTTTTGCTCCCCGGCGTTGTCACCTGGATACGCCTCTGCTCCGCCTGCCATGCCGAGTCTGGTGAAATGGGCCCGTCCACGGCTCCAAAACTCCTATTTGCTCTTTCTATCACCACTGCCGGGTGCACTGTCAGTTCTCCAAAGTGCATGCACTCACCGCAAGTAACCGGACCGCGCCATGTTGTGTTGGGAACTATCGGTACTTCTTGCACAGTGCTGAGCCTCTGGAGTCAAGCGCACACGCAGGCGTCAGGGTGTAGACTGTATTAGTATCGGGTGCGACCCGTGGCGTGCTGCCAGATATGCGAGGTATGGCAGCGCAGGAAGGAATGAAGGGAAAGGTAACAAGAACACAACACCCATGAGGTATATACCGAGAACAGGAGTAAGTAGTTCATCTATACAAGTATTGCCACGCACCATTTAAAAGCATGTGGTGTGAATGCGACGGGCGCGCCTGCTTCCATGCCATCCGTTTAGGAATTATTTGTTTCTTCTCCAAAAGCGCGCATAGAAAGTCGTTTTCCGAGCACAGTCTCCTTCTGATCCTGATTTTGATAGCAGTCATTGTGGAAGATCCGTCCGCACAGCGGAATGTAGTCGCAAACGGAATAAGAATTATCATGGCATGCTCTGAGCACTGGAATATTGCCGTACAAACTTTCGCCAGCTGACCTTGCTCGGTCATTATCGAAAAGTATTCAGTTCCAATTGCTGGGGCTGAAGCTGATTAGCAATATCGTTCCCACATGGACACACCCAGTCAGCTGATTGTAGGAACACAGCCGGCTCTGGGAACATGGATACGTCATCAGCTTGCACTCCGTGTTCATCCAGCGACATTTCCCGAATCAAATTAGCGAGCTGGTCACGAGCTGCTAAACTGTTAACCAAGTTCCCTTGCAGCGTGAGATTCACTGAGGTTATCTCATCAAATCTGCTAAGCTTAACCTTTACAGCACAAAAAATTCGTCTGTTACTTTTCCGTGTGATTCTCGTTCTTTTGTACTTCGGCATGTTCAGGAACAAACAAATTTATCCGCGCAGGCGACATACACGGGTAGTAGCTTTTCTCCGGGAAAGCCGGCGAACTTCCATATGAAATACAACACACTGAACTGCGATCCCGCTTCATCACTTCATCCACATCATTCATTTCAATGCCCTGCAATGTGTGGAATGATCTCGAATATGCTCAATTGTTTTTACTGCACCCTAAGCACATCAAACAGATCAATGGTGAGCGTTTTAACACCAAATTTATAGCGATAAACCATGCAATGCACAGCGATGAATCGTGCGATGTGTAGCGATGAATCATGCAATGTGTAGCGATGAATCATGCAATGTGTAGCGATGAATCATGCAATGTGTAGCGATGAATCATGCAATGTGTAGCGATGAATCGTGCGATGTGTAGCGATGAATCATGCAATGTGTAGCGATGAATCATGCAATGTGTAGCGATGAATCATGCAATGTGTAGCGATGAATCATGCAATGTGTAGCGATGAATCATGCGATGTGTAGCGATGAATCATGCAATGTGTAGCGATGAATCATGCAATGTGTAGCGATGAATCATGCAATGTGTAGCGATGAATCATGCAATGTGTAGCGATGAATCATGCAATGTGTAGCGATGAATCATGCAATGTGTAGCGATGAATCATGCAATGTGTAGCGATGAATCATGCAATGTGTAGCGATGAATCGTGCGATGTGTAGCGATGAATCATGCAATGTGTAGCGATGAATCATGCAATGTGTAGCGATGAATCATGCGATGTGTAGCGATGAATCATGCAATGTGTAGCGATGAATCATGCAATGTGTAGCGATGAATCATGCGATGTGTAGCGATGAATCATGCAATGTGTAGCGATGAATCATGCAATGTGTAGCGATGAATCATGCAATGTGTAGCGATGAATCGTGCAATGTGTAGCGATGAATCATGCGATGTGTAGCGATGAATCGTGCAATGTGTAGCGATGAATCATGCAATGTGTAGCGATGAATCATGCAATGTGTAGCGATGAATCATGCAATGTGTAGCGATGAATCGTGCGATGTGTAGCGATGAATCATGCAACATGTAGCGATGAATCATGCAATGTGTAGCGATGAATCGTGCAATGTGTAGCGATGAATCATGCGATGTGTAGCGATGAATCATGCAACATGTAGCGATGAATCATGCAATGTGTAGCGATGAATCGTGCAATGTGTAGCGATGAATCATGCAATGTGTAGCGATGAATCGTGCGATGTGTAGCGATGAATCATGCGATGTGTAACGATGAATCATGCGATGTGTAGCGATGAATCATGCAACATGTAGCGATGAATCATGCAATGTGTAGCGATGAATCATGCAATGTGTAGCGATGAATCATGCAATGTGTAGCGATGAATCATGCAATGTGTAGCGATGAATCGTGCGATGTGTAGCGATGAATCATGCAACATGTAGCGATGAATCATGCAATGTGTAGCGATGAATCGTGCAATGTGTAGCGATGAATCATGCGATGTGTAGCGATGAATCATGCAACATGTAGCGATGAATCATGCAATGTGTAGCGATGAATCGTGCAATGTGTAGCGATGAATCATGCAATGTGTAGCGATGAATCGTGCGATGTGTAGCGATGAATCATGCGATGTGTAGCGATGAATCATGCGATGTGTAGCGATGAATCATGCAACATGTAGCGATGAATCATGCAATGTGTAGCGATGAATCGTGCAATGTGTAGCGATGAATCATGCAATGTGTAGCGATGAATCATGCAATGTGTAGCGATGAATCGTGCGATGTGTAGCGATGAATCGTGCGATGTGTAGCGATGAATCATGCAATGTGTAGCGATGAATCATGCGATGTGTAGCGATGAATCGTGCAATGTGTAGCGATGAATCGTGCGATGTGTAGCGATGAATCATGCAATGTGTAGCGATGAATCGTGCGATGTGTAGCGATGAATCATGCAATGTGTAGCGATGAATCGTGCGATGTGTAGCGATGAATCGTGCGATGTGTAGCGATGAATCATGCAATGTGTAGCGATGAATCATGCGATGTGTAGCGATGAATCGTGCAATGTGTAGCGATGAATCGTGCGATGTGTAGCGATGAATCATGCAATGTGTAGCGATGAATCATGCAACATGTAGCGATGAATCATGCAATATGAAGCGATGAATCATGCAATGCGTAAAGGTAGCATGTGGTGCAGCTTGCTGTACATCAGCTCGAAAGCCGAAATGCACACCCATCATTGGTGGCACGCCAACGTACGCCATCTGCACTTACGCCCATAAAGTTGACCCGCTTCAGTCCATGGCTACTTGGTTGGTTATTGGTTTTTACGATACGTCGACCGTTGAGTCATATAGCGTCGCCGATCTTTCACGCCGATTGGTCGCGGGCGAAGGAAGCGACAGGCGAGACTCGAACCCACAATCTTTCGATTGTGAACACGGGCAACTTACCCCTAAACTACTCGTTCCCCAGTCCATGGCTACTCAAAAACTCTGTCCCTAAATTGTACATATTTGCGAGGTTGACAGCGGTCAAGGAGTGAGGTAATAGAGACTCCTTCCAGTACTTGCCCTTCAAATAGCTAACGTATATGAAACGTTGTGCGCACGACCCAACATCGGTCGCCTCATCTACCTGCAGCGCAAGATGTGGACTGCCTCATCTCTCTGCAGTCACTTGCTCCGAGATGTCGTCACTCATTTCACAGATTCTTCGTTTAATGGTGTCATTTGAGAGTGAAATATGTTCTAAGTTATGGCAATAATATCCAAACACCAACTTGACGGCTTCAATTAAGCATGGCTTAATAAGCTCTTCGCCAATGGTGTGGCTGTTTTTGCATTTTGTTATACAAAGGGCAGTACGATATGATTCCTCGAGCGCTGCTTTATTGGCTCAAACCATATTTCCAGAAGAATCCAGTTGGGGCTGATCAAAATGTGCTCCTTTCGTCTGAAAACCTCCATATCCTTGCCCGCGTGCTCGGAATGGAGTCGCTGGAAATGCTTCTTAAGTTAGTTGGGCTTCATGCTTTCTTGGTTTATGCTTTGCCACAAATAACACATTATGGCCTATCGATGAATTTATCCACAAGATTGGTGAAAACCCACCGACCGCAGTAATGCAACCGCATATGCGTCTCCGAGGATTGCCAGCCATGGCTTTAATTTCCTTGCACATTATTGTTGGAATTGCACATTTAATTGTAGTAGATATTCCGTGAAAATTAGATATAAAACTTCCGGGCCAACAATAAAAGTCCAACACTCATATCACAGGCAGGTTCTCAAATCCTGTTCTTCCACTGATAATACGAAACTTGAGTGACTGAAGCGCATCTCAAACTGGCATTGCCGGCGAACAGACTGGCCGGGCCGATCCGGGCCTAGCCGGGCCGAGCCGAGCCGAGCCGAGCCGGGCCGAGCCGGGCCGAGCCGGGCCGGGCCGAGCCGGGCCGAGCCGGGCCGAGCCGGGCCGAGCCGGGCCGGGCCGAGCCGGGCCGAGCCGGGCCGAGCCGGGCCGAGCCGGGCCGAGCCGAGCCGGGCCGAGCCGGGCCGAGCCGGGCCGAGCCGGGCCGGGCCGAGCCGGGCCGAGCCGGGCCGAGCCGGGCCGAGCCGAGCCGGGCCGAGCCGGGCCGAGCCGGGCCGAGCCGGGCCGGGCCGAGCCGAGCCGGGCCGGGCCGAGCCGGGCCGAGCCGGGCCTAGCCGGGCCGAGCCGGGCCTAGCCGGGCCGAGCCGGGCCGAGCCGTGCCAGGCCTAGCCGAGCCGGGCCTAGCCGGGCCGAGCCGAGCCGTGCCGAGCCGTGCCGGGCCGAGCCGAGCCGGGCCGAGCCGGGCCTAGCCGGGCCGAGCCGTGCCGGGCCGAGCCGTGCCGGGCCGGGCCAGGCCTAGCCGAGCCGGGCCTAGCCGGGCCGAGCCGAGCCGTGCCGAGCCGAGCCGGGCCGAGCCGAGCCGGGCCGAGCCGTGCCGGGCCGGGCCACTGTCGTCCCGGCCCGGGACGACAGTGAGCAAACTAATTAATTGCTCTGCATAGCAACTGCTGGGAGGGCGCCGGCGACGGTCAACGACACGTTCGCCGAAGGCGGCCTGCCAAACGCGACAGTCTGACATCACGTGTACCGTATTCGGCAGCGGAACGGCAATTACGAAACAGCACCTCCCACTTTTGAACTTTGACCATTGAAAATCAGTCCGCTTCAGCCGAAATTGTCTGCAATCTTGCCGAAATTGGACTCCTTTTTCCAAGCCCCTACACGACCGGTGGGTGATTGTGTACACGTATCTCGCACTTGAATGCCAGACGTCGAAGTGTAGAAATAACATGGGCGGCACGATGTCTCGCAGACGTTTCCGTCCCACACAATTCCGTTCCGTTTCTACCCCACACAACCGTTCGACGCAGCGTCTTCTGGCTCACTCCTTGAGCCGGCCTCCGGCTACGGAGCACGCGGGTCACTGGGCGTGGCGTAACACCACGTGACTGCTGGTCCGGGCGTCACCGGGAGAGCCCAACGAAGACTGCAGACATTTACTGTTGAGTGTGCGCGCTTGGCCGGCTGGGAATCACGCTTAGCATATGGGTTCACGAGGTTCCTACTCCGCATGCGGAACCTGGGTACCAATGTGGACTGCTGATCATGTGTTCGGCATGTGGAACTGCTGACCATGTATTCGGCATGTGGATCTGTTAATCACGTGCTCGGCATGCGGAATTGCGAAATGTTCTATGCTCAAATGCTCATCATGTTCTAGCGGACGTTATGCGACAGACGCAATGTTAATGAGCACATAAGTGCCGCGTCCAAATGTTGGAAAAGGATGCTAAAGTGCACATCGCACAGGTATCGAACGTCTCAATCGCCTACAGCATGTGTTTTACAAACATGCATGTGTAGGCAGTAAACTAGTCGGATATATTCCATGTTAGTTTGAAATAGTGGTGGTCCTCAACTCCAGCGATTAATTGCCGCGCGAAAAAAATCGAAATCACTATGAAGCTAATCCGATATAAGAGCCAGTGCTATCTACTATTTCATTATTGGATGGATTTGTCAAAATAAGCTTCAGATTCGATGATCTTCCGAGGTATTTCCTCCGGCGGCACCGCACCGTGTCAGGGCTGCGGTGTTCGGGGCGTGCCCTACTCAAACCACTGCAAGCAATGGTCCAGCGAGGGTGACACTTTGCCGATGACGCATCAAGGGCAGGAGGGAATTTAGGACAACCGCTTGCAATAAATAGCATGCAGCGTCGGAGCCAGAAGGCTTTCCCGTGATCAGTAATTGTACAAGCATTCACATACAGGATCCTCCCGATTATAACTCCCTGGTGACGCCTCTGGACAAAAACCTCACGACGTGTAGTCATGTTATGTAAGCATGGCTATATAATAGGTATTTGTGGCACTGGCCGCGAAGAATATTCAGCCAAACAGAACAAATGATACCACCCTTCCTTAGGTCCTGGCTACGCTGTTGAATAATTTGCATGTGCATGCATGGACATCAAATGGTGTTTTGCACCTTGAGGATTTATACTCAACCATGCACAATTTTACCAGTGGAAAATATAAACAAGGTACCAAGTGGTATTGATCAATTTCCTTATATTTTTCCCTCCTGACATTGCCATTGGTAATTGATTTTAGTGTTGAACTATTAAAAGTGTAGATTAAACCAGTATAATTAGCTTGAGTTATTCAGTTTCGAAATCGGTCGAGTAGATTTCGAGACCTTGGGGGGAGGGGAGCAAATAGGGGTGCAGCCAAGGAGGGGACCAAGGGCCCGGCCCTCCCCTCCTTAGCAACCCAAAGTGCACTGGATGAAAGGAGAAATTTTGAGATGTTCACCACGCAAGGCACTACATTTTAAAAACTTTCTCTGTTCCTTCCCATTGTTTTGGGTTGCCCCCCACCCCCAATTTTGAAAATCCTAGCTGCGCCACTGGGGACAGAATCGGCCATCCCCACACCTTCAGGACACAAAGAACCCTGCCGCCATGACTGGAGATCTCTCAGCAAGCCAGGAGGTCCAGGTTCTTATTTTCAGGACATTTTTTCCGACAACTTAACATTAGCAGAGTACCAAAGCAGGGGGACCGAACCCCGACGCACCCGACATCTCCATTCATGCCTCCGGTAATATGGTTAACTATAATGCGACAATTACACTGCTCCATGTCTGGGACGTTAATTCATTCCTGTAGTGAGACGTGTGGTGAATGTCAATGGGCGCGTGCGAGTCTCAAACGATGACCGCGCTCGTTGTTAAAAATCGACAGTCCTGAACAAAATAATTTAGCCTCTTGAATTATTTATATGGCCTGATGTCTCCCTATTCTCCCATGACAAAAATATCCCGCTGATCGCAAGCACGGTCGCCCGGGAGGCGAGCGACATGGAACACTGGGGGATTGGGACCCACATTGCCATTCGCGGGACCGTGTTTGTCCAGCACTCGAATAATAGAGCGCGGCATGGGCGAGTGCCCAGATGCAGAGCGGCTTATTAGAGCATGCGACGTATAAACGAACGATTATTTCTCCCCTCATGAGGTGTGGATGCATTGGTCAACGTAGCCTCGCAATTTGTATAATGTTTCAGATCAAATTTGCAGACGATCTGACTGCCTATTTCCATACCCAAACATGTTAAGCTATGCTCTTGTCATGTGCATTTTGTATCTTTAAAATGATAGCTGCACCGTCATTTCACCATTTGCCATCAAACAGTCGCGCCATCAGCGGCGGCGTGGCAAGTGTTCGGCGTGCCAAGTTCACGTCTGCGGCGGCGTGGCAAGTGTTCGGCGTGCCAAGTTCACGTCTGCCACCATCGACCTCCTCCCGAGTGAGTCGCTGACCATTCGCAGCCGCCATCTCCGGACCGGAGGCCCGCCACTTCCGGCGGCCGGGCCGTGGACGTCATCACACAAACGGCAGCCGCCGCGGTCGGCGTCGCCGGCTGACATGTGTGGGTTGAGAGACTCTGTCCCGGGCCGAGCAGGCCGGCTGACATGTGTGGGTTGAGAGACTCTGTCCCAAGCCGAACAGGCCGGCTGACATGTGTGGGTTGAGAGACTCTGTCCCAAGCCGAACAGGCCGGCTGACATGTGTGGGTTGAGAGACTCTGTCCCAAGCCGAACAGGCCGGCTGACATGTGTGGGTTGAGAGACTCTGTCCCAAGCCGAACAGGCCGGCTGACATGTGTGGGTTGAGAGACTCTGTCCCGGGCCGAACAGGCCGGCTGACATGTGTGGGTTGAGAGACTCTGCCCCAAGCCGAACAGGCCGGTTGACATGTGTGGGTTGAGAGACTCTGTCCCGGGCCGAACAGGCCGGCTGACATGTGTGGGTTGAGAGACTCTGTCCCAAGCCGAACAGGCCGGTTGACATGTGTGGGTTGAGAGACTCTGTCCCGGGCCGAACAGGCCGGCTGACATGTGTGGGTTGAGAGACTCTGTCCCGGGCCGAACAGGCCGGCTGACATGTGTGGGTTGAGAGACTCTGTCCCAAGCCGAACAGGCCGGCTGACATGTGTGGGTTGAGAGACTCTGTCCCGGGCCGAACAGGCCGGTTGACATGTGTGGGTTGAGAGACTCTGTCCCGGGCCGAACAGGCCGGCTGACATGTGTGGGTTGAGAGACTCTGTCCCAAGCCGAACAGGCCGGCTGACATGTGTGGGTTGAGAGACTCTGTCCCAAGCCGAACAGGCCGGCTGACATGTGTGGGTTGAGAGACTCTGTCCCGGGCCGAACAGGCCGGCTGACATGTGTGGGTTGAGAGACTCTGTCCCAAGCCGAACAGGCCGGCTGACATGTGTGGGTTGAGAGACTCTGTCCCAAGCCGAACAGGCCGGCTGACATGTGTGGGTTGAGAGACTCTGTCCCGGGCCGAACAGGCCGGCTGACATGTGTGGGTTGAGAGACTCTGTCCCAAGTCGAACAGGCCGGCTGACATGTATGGGTTGAGAGACTCTGTCCCAAGCCGAACAGGCCGGCTGACATGTGTGGGTTGAGAGACTCTGTCCCAAGCCGAACAGGCCGGCTGACATGTGTGGGTTGAGAGACTCTGTCCCGGGCCGAACAGGCCGGCTGACATGTGTGGGTTGAGAGACTCTGTCCCGGGCCGAACAGGCCGGCTGACATGTGTGGGTTGAGAGACTCTGTCCCAAGCCGAACAGGCCGGCTGACATGTGTGGGTTGAGAGACTCTGTCCCGGGCCGAACAGGCCGGCTGACATGTGTGGGTTGAGAGACTCTGTCCCAAGCCGAACAGGCCGGCTGACATGTGTGGGTTGAGAGACTCTGTCCCGGGCCGAACAGGCCGGTTGACATGTGTGGGTTGAGAGACTCTGTCCCGGGCCGAACAGGCCGGCTGACATGTGTGGGTTGAGAGACTCTGTCCCAAGCCGAACAGGCCGGCTGACATGTGTGGGTTGAGAGACTCTGTCCCGGGCCGAACAGGCCGGCTGACATGTGTGGGTTGAGAGACTCTGTCCCAAGCCGAACAGGCCGGCTGACATGTGTGGGTTGAGAGACTCTGTCCCGGGCCGAACAGGCCGGCTGACATGTGTGGGTTGAGAGACTCTGTCCCGGGCCGAACAGGCCGGCTGACATGTGTGGGTTGAGAGACTCTGTCCCAAGCCGAACAGGCCGGCTGACATGTGTGGGTCGGGAGTCGCCGGTCCCGGGCCGAATGGGCCAGCTGACGATGGCTTATTTCGACTGGGAATGGCAGGCAGACATCATAGGGTATCATGGATTAGATTATCCATATAGACATTTGAATCAGGTTCGGATCGAATTGGGTGCAATTCTGACAATGCAATTCGTGTTCAGATTAGATCAGATATTGCCCTAGAAACTGTGCAGATTGCTCTACAAGCCAACGTTTTCTTGACTCCACCGACTTCATGTTGCAAATCAAAAGGAAGATTGTGAAATATGGCTTTGTCACACATCTTTTTGAATGTCAAGCTGGGCTGCTGTATTCAGCAATCTTTGTAATTCAGACTGTAAACCAAGGTGGATGCAAGTTCCCTGCAGCTTCCTTGATACTCTTGGGTATCAAGTAGTGCTTAGTAGTGCTTGGGTACGCCCAAGGATGATTGAAATACTACCAATCGATGCTCTAAACCAGGAATTATTCATCATGTTAGTCCATAATTCGAAATACATAAAGCTCCGGAGCACGTCAAGCTCCGGTGATGTTCTTCAGAACTGGCAAAATGTCATTGCTTTCTTTAGGAAAAAAGTAAGTGTCCCAAACCTCACCCAAAATGGCACTACGACATGCACCAGGAGCATGTGTCAAGCACTACAGCAGGCATCGGGGGCATGTGTCAAGCACTACGGCACGCACCAGGAGCATGTGCCAAGCACTACAGCAGGCATCGGGGGCATGTGTCAAGCACTACGGCACGCACCGGGGGCGTGTGTCAAGCACTACAGCAGGCATCGGGGGCGTGTATCAAGCACTACGGTATGCACCAGGAGCATGTGCCCATCACTACAGCAGGCATCGGGGGCATGTGTCAAGCACTACGGCACGCACCGGGGGCGTGTGTCAAGCACTACGGCACGCACCGGGGGCGTGTGTCAAGCACTACGGCACGCACCGGGGGCGTGTGTCAAGCACTACGGCACGCACCGGGGGCGTGTGTCAAGCACTACGACACGCATCTGGGGAACGTTTCAAGCACTACGACACGCATCGAGAGCATGCCAGAAGGGGACGCCAGGCATGACGCCAGTCGGCCTCCTCGGCCCATCTCATTGCATATGCTCCCACCAGAGCGCTGCTTTGCGATCGGCAGTACAATACAGGACAATGGCCGTCGGCCGAGAAAAAAACATCATAGTCGTCGGCATCGGTGTCGTTTGCCCCGGCGTCAGCGACCCTCGGATCCGGCCGAGCGTGGTCGGCGCGCCGGGAGACCGGAGAGGGGCCGGGGCGACCATCAGATTGTAGTGTGCAGGCTGATGGTCGCGTCACAGTCCGCCGCGTATGATGGGTGGTCAGTGGTGACCTGTGCGCCCCGGAGATGCCGACCGACTGCGGTCCTGGTTGATGGTCACGTCAGACAGTCCGCCGTGTATGATGAGGTGGTCGGCGGTGACTCAGACATTATTTTTACTGCAGTATACCCCAATGTAAAGGTTATGGGCGCAAAATGACCACAGCAGTCGACGCGCCCTAAAGCCCAAATAAATAACTAACTAACCCAATGTAAAGGTTCACCAGAACATAATTGAGTTAAATGACCTCAGGCGACATTGAAAAGAACATTTTATACATGGCTGTAAAGTCGACTCTTGTCATAAAGACATAAAGACATAAAAGATCAGTGCAACTATGAGCCACAAGGGCCCTTCTGGTTGCACTCTGCACACTGAACCAGTTGCCAACCAAATCCGTCGATCGACCGTCCCTGGAATATAGAAAAACAAGCCCTCTATTCTGATAATGATTGTCTATGCTGTTTTTAAAGATGTTCAGTGTGCTGCTACTGACAATGGTTTCTGGCAGCTGATTCCAGTGTTCTACCACCCTGTTGGTGAAGAAAGACTGTCTTAACCTTGTCCTGCTGTGATTTACTTTAATTTTGAATTGATGACTTCTAATTGCATCATTTCTGTTAAATTCAAACATTTCTCTGAGATATCCCTGTTCCTGACCATGAACAAATTTAAAGACCTCGATGAGATCTCCTCTCAGCCTTCTATATCTAAGTGAAAACATATTCAATTTCTTCAATCTTTCCTCATATGCCAGGTTGCCTATACCATTAACCATTTTTGTTGCCCTCTTTTGCACTCTCTCTAAAAGCCAACAATCTTTTTCATAACTAGGGGACCAAGCTTGGACACAGTATTCCAAATGTGGCCTGACATATGCACAGTAAAGCTTCCTGATGACTTCCTCACTTTTGTATGATACATTCCTATTTATTTCCCCAAGCATTCTTAGTGCCTTCTTCCTGGCTTCTTTGGTCTGTTCTGATGCCCCCAATTTTGTGTCCAAAATAACACCTAAGTCCTTCTCCTGCTGAGTCACAGATAGTACTTGGCCACCCATCAAGTATGGAGCCTTCATATGCTGCCTACCTACATGCATGATTTTGCACTTATCAAAATTAAATTTCATTTACCATTTTTTGGACCACTTCACAAGCTCGTCTAAGTCTTTCTGCAGCAAGACCTGCTCATTTTGTCCTGTTATTGCCCTAAAGACCTTCAAATCATCCGCAAATTTCAAAACGTTACTGCTTAGGCCACTTTCAATGTTATTTACAAATATAATGAACAATAGTGGCCCCAGTACTGACCCCTGAGGGACTTCACTAAGAACATTTTGTCATGATGACTTTGTACCATTTAGCATCACTCTCTGCTGTCTATCTGAAAGCCACAACTCTATCCATTTTAGGATGCTACCTGCAATACCATGGACCTGAAGCTGCATCATTAACCGTTTATGGGGTACCTTGTCAAAGGCCTTACTAAAGTCAAGATATGCTACATGAACCTGATTTCCCTGATCAAATTGTTATGTAGCAAAATTCAAAAAGTCCAACAGATTTGTGAGACACGATCACCCTTTTCTAAACCCATGTTGAGTATCTTGAATCAATCTGTTTCCTTCCAGAAAACTAACTATTCTATCCTTGATAATTGATTTGTGTACCTTGCAGACTAGGGATGTGAGGCTTACTGGCCTATAGTTTTCAACTTTCCCTCTTTCTCCTTTCTTGAAAATAGGAACTACATTTGCTTTTTTGCAATCTGTTGGAATTTCATTTTATGAAACTGATCTACAAAATATTATACTAAGTGGAATTGCCAGTTCCTTTTCAGCTTCCCGCAATACCATAGCATAAATTCCATCAGGTCCTGCTGCCTTGTTTGGCTGTATTTTCCTGATATAATTGAAAACAACATCACTATCAATGAAATCAACATCGTTTATCTGATCACCTGTCACTGAACTGTGGTGCACGGTTGGCAGATTAGTCACGTCTTCCAATGCAAACACTGATTTAAACTGCTTGCTCAGCTCCTCAACCATCTCACCATCCTCACTCAATATAGTCCCATTTACTTCCAGTGGACCAATTGCGCTTGAAACTTTACTTAGCTTGTAGAAACTAAAGAACTTTTTACTGTCCCCATTACAGTTCCTAGCCAAATCCAATTCTTTTGCTCGCTTTGCTGCTCTGGTTTTCTGCTTCACAGCATCTCTCGCTGTTTGATACGACCTTAGATTTTCGATATTTAAAGCTTTCTTAAATACTCAAAATGCATCTTTCTTAGCCTTAATTGCTTTTATCAAATCTGGTGTAAGCCATGCTGGCTTTCCTACCCTTCTTTTGCGCCTTTGCTTTTGAGGGACATGTCTAATCTGAATTTCCTTCAAGTAAGATTTGAACTTTTCCCACATTTCGCAGGCATTTAAATTGGAGAATTCTTCTTCCCATTCTATGGCACTTAAAGCCGCTCTCATGCAGTCAAAGTCTGCCCTGTTAAAATTTGGAACCTTTGCCAAATTATCCTTGATTGTGCCCTGTACTTGTGCCTTGAATCTCACTATGTTATGGTCACTTCTTCCCAGAGTTTCTCCAACAGTCAAGTCTTGAACTAAATCACTTAAATCTGAGAAGACAAGGTCCAAGAATGAGCCCTGCCTAGTTGGTTCCGTTACAAATTGGTGTAAGAACAGGTCCTCTTCAAGGCATTTCCTAAACAGTTTACCTGATGGGGAGCCAACACCAACATTTTCATATCCTTTTAGATTAAAGTCACCAAGAATAAGGCATTTCCTCCGAAAGTTTCTACTGATTTCCTCGCAAATCACCTTATCGAGCTCCAATTGCTGAGAATGTGGCAAGGTTCCTGATCGGTAGAAAGCTCCTATCCTCAATTTGTTGCTGTTGCCTTTTCCCACAGCAACATCAAGCCAAATGGACTCCACAGACACATTTTTACCCCATCTGCTACTTTTTGAGAACTGAATAAGCTATTCACATAGAGCATTACACCACCCCCTTTCATTGCTGGACCCCTATTGCATGAAAACCCCTATTGCCCTATTGCCCTATTCACATAGAGCATCATAAAGCAACCGAATTAAAACATCTAAGTATGTTCAGTTTCAAGCATCTGCAAACACGTGATTGCGTTAAAGCGTTTCATTCTGTTATTCTACGTCTCATACTTTGTGCATTTTTATTCAGCACTTATGTCCTGTTTTTTTTCCTGAAATGAAGTTGTTCTATTTCCGGTGGCAAAGCTTTGTGGCAAAAGCAGACCAAATGCAACAAATTAATCTTGCACACATTTGCTGTAGGTTGTTACGCCATCGGAGCAGTGAGTATTTTCGAGATTAGCGCCATACCATTATTTTTGGAAGGTGGCAGGCGTAGAAGATTGTTTACTGCTTGTTGTATGATTTATGTGTGGCCCACGCCACTAACCCCCGACGGTAATCCTTATCACAGATGTGATCTCCTGATATATAAATCGACCACTTATTAAGCTCTTTCCTGCGTAGGGGTGAACGAGGCTAGCTTATCATTTTTGTTTGCGGTTGGGTATGCCTGCCCATTATTTTCCTCAATATATGTCCTTATCTTCTTCAGCTGTGATGATCCCCTGCCAGCGCCCTCTGTTCGGATTACGGCTACACAGCGAGCGTGATCAGCTCTGCCCTCACGGATGGACAGCATCACCGACAAAACCGACCAAAAGGACGACACGATTCCAGGCATGTCCTCGAGGGGTCCGAAGTGTAGCAACATGGAAGCCGCTGCTCGGGGCTCGGAATGCATTCGAGCTGCCAAAAGCCTGCTTACACGTGGTAGAATTCCGGCGGAATCTTGGCGTTCGCGACGGCGGCGGCAGAAATTGGCAGGCTGCGGCAGACATTAGCAGGCAGCGGCAAAAAGTAGCAGGCGGCGACAAACTCTGACGTCACGTTTCATTCTGCCAACGTCATTCTAGCAGGATGACGCGTCATGTATCCAATGCGCCATGAAGCGTCTCGGTTGTGTGTTCACTGCGCTATGAATGATTCATTGCAGTACTAATCGACTCAAGCGGTGCCACTCACGGTGGTACCCATATAGCATCAGTTCCTAGATATTTGGTACTACCGAACTACAAGAAGGGCACTTGTACGTTAACGGCAATTGTATTTATTGAGGGCACGGTAGTGAGGTTACGATACCAGGGAAGCAGATAAAAAGTTCTTCCTGTTACAGAGCTGCAAATGGTGTCGAAAACTGGATTGTCGAAATCTGCTCATCCCTACTACGATGAGGGACAAGGGCGTAGAAACCGAACCGATGTAGTTGTCACCCAGATGCCAAACAGCAGCCACATAAATATATTATTTACATACTGAAACACCATTATTTTTTTCACAAGATACAAATGAATGTCAAGTTCAATCAATGACCTTGCATAATCTTGGCAAGGTCAATAGCACATGTAAGTAACCAAGCTGAGCTGTCCACGCAGCGTTAGCTATTTAATCAATAAGTGAGTTTATTTACCGATAACTCATGATTTCTGCGAAAAGCGGTGCGAAACTTCTCCTCGCGTGAAAGTCACAGGTCAGCGACCTAGCATATTCCCAAATCTGAATACGATGAAAACCAAAAAATGACACGGCGTCAGTTTAACAAATGGAGGTGTGCTGACCAAACTTGTGCTCGACTCGAGTTGAATCAAGAATCGAATCACGAATCAATCGTTTTTGGATGAGTCGCGAGTTGAATCGATTCTTTTCCCCAAAATATATCTTGAGCGTGAGTTGAATCACATCTTTCTTTTAAAAAAAATGAGTCATTTGAGTCTTGCGACTCAAATGCAAGTTATGAACAAATCATATAAAGCATGTATCTTTGTGAATAGTATGCCATGACACAAAGTAGAGAGTAAAACACAGCATAATTATTCATGCTTAGCATTACAATTGTCAAATTGTCAGCTACCAGTGGGTAAAGAATGAGGGGTACTGAAGTTATGTACCAAAAACCAATGACAATAACTACAAATAAGTACCTATTAATGTTAAGCTTGGTATTCATAATCAATATCATGCATGAGTCAATCCTAGTGCCAGGAACACAACACACAGAAATGGGTTGTGATTGTGAAAAAGAATATGGAACCGAAACGGTCCTGCACTGCAATAGGCATCTGCACTGAATAAAATTGCGTTGGTTTGTTATTTATCACACGCGCGTCTGATATCATATCAGACGCGCGTGTGACAAATAACAAACCCAAGGTACCTTTACTAGAAGGTAGATCGAAGTTTTCCTTCAAGCCCGCATGACGTCAGCCGAAGGTTTTTTAAATATGGTATCAATTTGGTTGCGGAAAACTTTTCTCAAATCATACGCGATGGTCACTTTTATTTTTGCTTCTTCTACAAGCAAATATATTTGTCTTCCGCTCACCAGGTGAGTTATAAACTTGTCCCGTTCTTTCCAGTGAACATTTGTTCCGACGCATTTTATTCTCATGCGTAGACAAGGTTGGATTTGTGCATTGTAATCCGGCACATGGAGAGGAATATTTTGTAGTCATCCGGTATGGAGGACATTTTTCTTCAAACCTTATACATCGTAACTCAATTTGCACCCATTTCAGTGAAATTTGAGCACTTTTACTTGATCACAGCAGCTCATTGTCAAACAGTTAATAACTTATGAAATTCAACCTCCAGATGAGAAAGCAAGAAATAATTTTCTGGCTGAATCTCCACCCCCCCCCCCCTGACTGTCCTTTCTTCCGCTCTTGAACGAGGGTGACAACTTGAACAGGTAAAATGGACGGTAGAGGAACCCTACCAATATCGGGAAAAATCCATTTATTTTGGAGGCGCTTGATGGTGAGCCTGCCGGAAATGGCACACTGTTAGGCAGGAAGATTATTACTGGATCATTTATGATACCCTTTGCTGAAGCTAAATAATAGGTCTTTCAATTGGAATACGTCAAATTAGTATATATTGCCATAAAATATGCAAGATAGCGTAGAGAATGTCGGTAAAATTGCATGTAAACAAATGGTGAAGGGAAACCTTCAAGCCCGCTACCAAACCAACTTCGTGGGGGCCCGTAACAAACCAACGCAATTTTATTCTGTGCAGATACCTATTGCAGTGCAGGACCTGGGTGCTATGTTGAGGTTAGGTGATGTGTGTCAGGTATATATGATTCATATTGTGCATCATGCTCATGTGGATTGAAGTATTATGCACTCATTGCTTTGCATATGTATTGGCATATGTATTGCATACGTATTCATCTCATTAATGTTTTTTTAGTCAATTACTTTATTCACATGCACATGCATTTATCTTGTATATATATATATATATATATATATATATATATATATATATATATATGTATATATGTGTGTATATGTATATATATGTATATATATATATATATATATATATATATATATATATATATATATATATATATATATATATATATATATATGTATATATGTGTGTATATGTATATATATGTATATATATATATATATATATATATATATATATATATATATATATATATATATATATATATATATATATATATGTATATGTGGGCAGTGCACACTGAATGATATGGTTCATGAGTCTGATACCACTGAGTCGGATCTGAATCGATTCAAATTTCTGTCCGTCTGTTTGAGTCGCGAGTCGAATCATGCTTTGTGGGCTCTGAGTCTGAATTGAGTCGAATCAAATAATTTTGACCTGCTCTGAATCATGAGTTGAATCGGATCCCAAGATCTATGAGTCAAATGTGAGTCGACTCAAAAAATTTGAGTCGAGCACAAGTCTGGTGCTGACGCACACCTACTTTAAGTGGTCGCGAAAAAAAACCTTCGGAGGATGCACTGCGATGGTTGATTATTATTAGCCTACTACACACGGTCGCAACTCCCACCAAGTCAGCAAACAATATCCAAAAATATGCTGGCTGATTTTTGCACGTGTCCATGCGGCGAGTCCCCTTCCCCCCCAGATATTTCAGTTGAGTGATGCTCGCATCAAGTCTCACCGTTCCGTTCAGATGACGCTTTCCTGGCGTGCACTGTGGCGCTCTTAGGCATCTGTCAAGTTCTCGGATACAGCGATATATATATTTATATCATGCGAAGTATTCGGTGGGTATCCAAGAAAGGCTACCAGCAGGCCGTGGACAGCGTTCTACAGATTCAGCCATTCCTGGAAGCGAGCTGCAAGAGAAGCCCATCAGGGCCTTCTACTATGATGTACCTGATGAGCTTTGAAGTTGCCGCCCCAGCCTCACAAGTCGACCACCCCCACCGGGTACAGCCTGCGGCCGTGATATACTTTGTCCTGTAATCAGGTCCGGTCTTCGACCTTTGATCCCTGGCAACGGTATATTAATTCCGCAAGTGCTAGACGTGGATCATACGCCCCCTCGGATTGAGGAAATAATTAACTGGCACATAGCGCCACATCAAAGCAAAATTCACCACATTCATAAAGTTCGTATCTGTAAGCTTGCTAGGTCCAAGTGACTACATATTACCAACCTAGGGCAGTCTAAAATTGATCACTGTCAAATAATATATCGTAATTTATATATTGTATCTTTGTGAACTTATCTCGTCATCTTACGTCACTGTACCTCAAACTCGCTAGCTTACGTTTTTATCATGGCGATAGATCAGGGCAATTTTTACTATGTCCTGGAGCTTTTGGTCCATATGTCGTCCAAGTTTTATGTTTTTGCTCTGCACTATGCTTAATTAACCGCCTCACATTGATAGGCTACCACGTTACATATGATCCACGATCTTAACGCAGATCATGTTTCAACGCCACTATTTGCCCGGATGAAATCCATCAAAACTGTTATCTCTGATATTTAATTATGATTATGAAGTAAAATACAATTACGAAAAAAATAATAATACTGAATATTCAGTCAGTGAACATAGATGCACTGATCTAGGATAAGCATACGGTCAAGAAGGGTGTCATATTTATCCCAGGTAACATTTCCTACTTCGCACCACGTGCAAACACATACATAATACAACACTGCAGATGCCGCGAAGCCAACACGATCATCACCTGAAGTGAATAATGTTAACCAGATGCGTGACACCTCCACGAATCTGACATTGAAAACGACACTGTCGCTTGCCTGGCGGCTTCTTGACTCCAAATTAAAGTCACACCACCATTGTCACACCACAATTAAAGTCACACCACCATTGCATGCGAGGCGTGTGACAGCTGCCGCTGCCGGCCTGCATTAGCATGCGACCTTGTTGGTTCCGAGTGACGTCCTGATCTAACCGAAGCTATTTAACCCAGGCCAACCAAACTGATGGACATGCTTCAATTATTTCCAATGTTTCTCCATATGCCTGCTGTGGCCTATATAGTTTTCTGATATCCTGGCACCACATGATCCAACCGCCGCGCCACCGATCCAGCGGGCCACCGATTACCTGCCACCGATTACCTGTCACTGATTACCGGTCACCGATTACCTGCCACTGATTACCTGCGACAGATTACCTGCCACTGATTTCCGGTCACCGATTACCTGTCACTGATTACCTGCCACCGATTACCTGCCACCGATTACCTGCCACCGATTACCTGCGACAGATTACCTACCACTAATTACCGGTCACCGATTACCTGCCATCGATTACCTGCCACTGATTACCTGTTGCATATTACCTGCCACAGATTACCTGCCACAGATTACCTGCCACGGATTACCTGCCACAGATTACCTGCCACCGATTATCTCCCACATATTACCTGCGACAGATTACCTGCGACAGATTACCTGCGACAGATTACCTGCCACAGATAATCTGCCACAGATTACCTACCAGAGAATATTTGACACAGATTACCTGCCACAGATTACCTG
This sequence comes from Ashinkailepas kermadecensis, assembly GCA_034440615.1. Taxonomy (NCBI): domain Eukaryota; kingdom Metazoa; phylum Arthropoda; class Thecostraca; family Neolepadidae; genus Ashinkailepas; species Ashinkailepas kermadecensis. The sequence goes on from JAOTOM010003185.1 coordinate 68,345, forward strand.
CCACAGGTTACCTGCCACAGATTACCTGCGACAGACTATCTGCTACATATTACCTGCCAGAGAATACTTGCCACAGATTACCTGCCACAGATTACCTGCCACAGATTACCTGCCACAGATTACCTGCCACAGATTACCTGCCACAGATTACCTGCCACAGATTACCTGCCACAGATTACCTGCCACAGATTACCTGCGACAGACTATCTGCTACAGATTACCTGCCAGAGAATACTTGCCACTGATTACCTCTCACCGATTACCTGTCACCGATTACCTGCCACCGATTACCGGCCACCGATTACCTGCCAACGATTACCTGCCACGGATTACCTGCCCCTGGTTACCGACCACCGATTATCTGCCACAGATTACCGATTGCACCTGTTCGCTGCAGTAGTTTATGGCCAATCGCAATGTGAGTATGTGATAATTACATGTTATAAGAGTTAGCACCTCATATGTCTTCGTTTTATAGACAGTCTTCCCTTTCCCTTACCTTAACCCTTAACAGTCTTTCCGGTCAGATCCTCATACCCCGTCTCAGATCCCGTCGATGAATTCCCAATCTAATCTCCAAACAAGCGTCGCACGAAAACGAAAGAGGTGTCATCGGAAAGCGCTCGACGAGTAAGGTCCGAGACCATCCCCAAAATGTTGTCCCTCCAAAAAGTGACGTCACTAGGGGAGTCTATGTGATCAAGACTGACAAGTTTTTGGCTCTGGGGAGTTCATCTGGGGAAGAATTGAAGAAGAAAACCAATTTGAATCAGAAATCGAATCAGAAATTGGAAGGCGAAATCGACCATGGCCATACAATTTTTGCCGACCCAAAGATCAACATTTCAAGCTGTGAAATTTGCAAAAATGTTTGTTTTCATTTTCTTTAATTTTTATTTCTCTAATGGTTAGAGCGGACCGCAAAACGTTGCTTGAAGTCAACTTTCCCTCATAAAAATGCTTACTTTAGCCAGAATTTCCGATTTTATCCCTAATGGACAAATATGCAAAACTAATAAGTCATCAAAAACAAAAAAATCAAAAATCCCTCCTGGTGTATTTCGTTGCATCCCTAAAAATAAGCAAACGCTTCAAGTATCACTCAAATCTCCTTATCCGTTAAAGCGCAAAGGCTGGTTGAACGTTTTTGGAGGTGACTTCACTTGACCTTCAATAACTTAGATGATCCGACCGTAGATGATCCGACCTCAAAATGTTCACACAACATGCCAAATTGATGTGGGAAGTGTGCAAGAATTTGGCGCGCTCCCGCGCGCCGTTTTTCCACTATCCGCAGAAAACTTCAGGAGGCGGGGCGTAAAAAGATCCCCTCAGACGGGGCAGGCTAAGTTTCCTATTGACACCATTTCTTTTCATTCTACATCTAATGTGTATTTTATGTTAGTGTAGTTGGCCTCCTTCCAAATGTCCACTGTGTGCGATGATCTTTGCCTGGTTAGGCTGGTAGCTACGCATAGCAAAGTTAACACCGCTGTATGCTAACATTAGCTAACATCCACCGGTTCCAATAGTACAGAAAATCCAGCAATAGCTACCGCGATAAGTAGGGTGATTTGTACTGACATGGCATGGCTATAAAACACAAATTCACCTTGAATGCCATCGATATCATCCTTTTTAACATACCAAACTCGGACCACGAAATCGGAAGATTTACGTATTTCAATGATTACACATTAATCACAATCTAAGCACGGCGTGATAGGGCATTTATGTGTCGGAAATTGCAACAGCCCCACATATAGACTGCGTCTCATGACTGCTAAAGTCAGCGTCGTGTCAGCAGCGGTCCCAGCGTCGCCAACACCACTGCCAGTCCTAGGATGGCCAATCATCGTGCCGTGTTGCTCGTCATCTGCTCTCATTGACAGGTCAGGGAGACGGTGCCCCGCACTGCCGTCCCGCTGGCGATGAGACGGTGGACAGCGGTCGGGGTCACCGGTCGGGGTCACCGGTCGGGGTCACCGGTCGTGGTCACCGGTCAGCAGACAGGAGCGGCCACCAAGCACCTGCCGGACGCGACGCTGGACATCCGACAGGTGCGGCACCTGGGGCTGCTCACTCGTCCAAGTCCGCCATGAAGTTGCGCAATCATACATTTCTTCAGTGACTATTTCGGACGCATGTATGGTAGAAGTATCTTCTTTTGCACTATCCGTGACTCATGTTCATTTCACCTACTTCGCAGGCACCTGTCTACTTGGATAGTGGTGACATGTAGGTAGGCGGGCCTACCTCGGCCGCGTGAGTAGGCGCTGATGATTTCCCAAATAAATTACTAAATCACAGCTCAAGCGCGCATGCCTCCCTTGATAGTAATAGAGTAATGGTACAGAAAGAGCAAAATACGCACATGCAATGTACTTTAGTGCACGATAACCCACAACCCATTTCCCTAAAAGTTCGTGTTTTAATTTCCCGTATAAGAAGGCATAGGGTTGGCTGCATCTTTCCCACAAGTGAAGGCGAACGCGTTTATTATGTTGACCCTCGATCATATCAAGGCTATATGATAAGGTCCACTCACTAGCCGCTAGCATGACCTTGGTTTGACCTTCATGCTTCCAGCTGAAGCCAGCCTGGTGATTCAACAAGAAATGCGAGCGCTGACATCATTGGCAAGAAAAGCAGAAAAGGTTTTCATGCGTTCAAACTGATGTTTTTGTACCCTTTATCAATATTTCGCAGACAATTACCATAAATTGAAACTGAACATAACAGCAATCACAACAGATTTGTGTTGCACCGTAAAATAGAGGACACCGCCTTCATTTAATTAACTAAAGTTCTTCAAACGTCGATTATATCTCTGAGCACCTGAGCAAAGCTAACGCGGCGGTCATGCTTTATACTTAGCTTGCTTTTCCGTCTCGGCGCGGCTCGTTCAGATGTTGCTCGAAATGAGTCGTTTGGTTTCAAATGTTTTTCTCCGAAGTACTGATAATATCACTTGTAGCTATTTAACAGCTGACAAGACCAGACCTATGTAATGGGCACAATCTTTTTCGTCACTTCACAATGAAGTCAATATCTTAAGCTGCAACTGTACTTACAGCATCGGGTATTCGAAATCTGAGGGGATTGCGCGGTGATCTCCCGTGGGCGACACTCAGGTCCTGGGGGAGGGGGGTTGCGGTTTCTCCTATTTCCTTGGATTTGTCCCTGTCCCTCTTCCTCCATCCCGAAGGCGCTGTCCCTGGAACTATCTTTCGGTTAGCAATGAAATCGTCCTCATTGCTGTACAGTGCAGCTGGCTGTTTTTATCTATAAATGTTTGACTTTTACATGCACTATTTAAGAAATACTGTTAACTCTTCCAAATTCATAAAAGGATTGGACACTGGCATGACCTCCTCTAGCAATATTTAACTGGGGGCACGGGGTGGGGGCACCACCATATACTCCAATGTGGCCAGATCCTAGCCTTTCGAGCTCCCTCGTCCATTTATGCTTGTGTAATGGGAAATGCAACTTGATTAGAGGGCGATGATGAGTGGGGAAACGTACCCCCTTCAGTTAGCATGATTCACAGATAGAGTTTTATGTAACTCTTTCCAAATCAGCCATCGCTTTTGATGCTAACAAAATATGTTGTGATATGTTGGGCCTAACGTGGCGTTTATCCATAGCCGTCAATGCATTCTGCCTTCCAAGCAAGTTCACGGTTTCGCCGCTTGGCGGCGTGACGGTTCTTGGACCGCCCCGCCCCTCGGTCGTATTATTCGCTCAGGTATGGGTTCTCAAACCATAATTAAATTAGTTCCGCAGTCTCGCGGTGGGTATCGTGGCTGGGCAGCTTGCCCCCTCCCGCTTGCTCAAAACTACAGAGATTACTTTTTATCAAAGCAGGCCAGGACGCTCATTCGGAGCGCTTCACTCAAGGGTTCAAAAGATCCGACTTTCTAAAGGCGCAACTGCAGATGCAGATTGGCCGAAGTTAAAGCAACAGTCTGAAATATCAGCTTGGATGTGCATTTTACTGCATTTATAATGGAAAGTTCGAACTGGCAAGTTACAACGCGTGGTATCGGATTGCCAAAGCGATATTTTTTTCCTCGCTGCTTCGAAAACTGACAGCATGAGGCTTGGTTCCTGTTAGGAAGAAGGATAAAGTTTAACAGAAGATGAGTGCCTGCTACCTTGTCAAGCAGAGTGAAGAGCTGCATAAACAGCGAGGGTGCCGCATGAAAAATATCGTCGCACCACCAATGGTGTGCGTTGAAGGGCACGGTCGGGTCTTTGGGGTTCCAACAACAACCATTCTTGATTCATTTTCTTCGCCGTCCTCATCAACATTGTAATGTCGAACGAACCCCACCCCCGTGCGTAGGAAATCATCTGGAAGAGCCTGTTATTCACTGAATGACTTGGATTTCGTGGGAGTGTCCTCGCATGCGACCAAGTTGGTTTTGGTCGCAATGTCTCTCCCGACGAAAAAATCACCGCCTTAAGGTCTTCCATCTTAATTATGAAAGACCGTGATTCAGGCTGGTGGTTTCTCAGGATGATCCTCTGTCCTTTTCTTACCTTGAATTGTCTCCTCCGTACGTAACTCTTTGGGCATCGGAGCATGGTCCACCTGCTACTCACAATTTTTCCCCACTCCGTGACAAGTTTTGTCATTCCTAAACGTTCCTGTCTCCAAACGCACACTCGTGAACATATTACTTCTTTTTTGGCAATACTTTTTTCAGATTGTCCACCAAATCGACTGAAAAAATGTCTAGCTCAAGCCCCACATGGCAATGACTGAATGCATTTCGAGTGAATAATCACATGATTCGACGTGAGAGGCTGTTAGAAGTCATTAGTCGCTTGAAAATTGACTGACAAATTTGCGCTTGGAGGTGTCAAGTGCACACCGACATCGGCGCTTGGAGGTGTCAAGTGCACACCGATATCGGCGCTTGGAGGTGTCAAGTGCACACTGATATCGGCGCTTGGAGGTGTCAAGTGCACACTGACATCGGAGCAAGTGAGCGGTTCGAACAGATGAGCTAATTAACGCTCCTCCTGGACGACACCATTTGAGATAAAAAATGATTGTAATCATCGTGGACCGACCAGACCAATTGTCATATTAGTCGAATGACTCATGTGGATATTTATTCCGCGTGACAGCTAGTTGGAAAGATTGTACGTCACAAACTTCAATATTGTCGAATCGGAATATTTCGTTGGATAGAAACTCAGCCTCATAGCACGGTGTCTCATGTTCTTTTTTTCGAGCCGGGTTTGGCAAACGCTCGGTTATGAAATGAGTAATTTCTTCGTTCTTAGAAACGTGAAAAATATTTTTTACTTCGTATATTAATGTGCTTTAGGAACGAAGTGCTTAGAACACATCAAAAATGCCTTTGTAAGGGACCCGGCACGTTTTTCAGATCCGGCCGCTTGTCAGGGTCTTGTTGCTTCTTTGTGGGCCAACGGTGTTTTTGAGGGACCGGCGTGGTTTCGAAGGCCTTGATGTGTCTTTTTAGTGTATGCCGCGTGTTTTTGTCCATTTCATGGCCATGTCGCTTTTTGCGGACCTGCTGCTTGAGGTCCTTTGCGCTTTGCGGCCCCAGTGTGCTTTGAGGGCTTCCGTTTGGTTTTTAGGGCTCCCGGTGTGTTTATTTAGAGCCCCAGCACATGCTTGAGGGCCCTGCTGCTTTTTGCGAGACTCGGTACCCAGTGGAGGGCTCCGGTGCATTGTGGGCCTCCCAATACACATTTAAGTTTCCGCTGCGTTTATTTGGCCGCGACGCAATTTTGTTGAATCCAACGTGATTTGTGGGGGCTCCGGCGCGATTTTGCGGGGTCCCGGCGCGCTTTTTCGAGCCGATGCGACAGGTTTCTTGGTTCGATGTAATTTCGATGTGATTTCGATGTAATTTCGATGTAATTTCGTTGTAATTTCGATGTAATTTCGATGTAATTTTAGCGCAATTTGGCGGGCCCGGTACGATTGTCGGGCCCCGGTGTTATTATTTATTATTATTATTATTATTATTATTATTTTTATTTATTTTTTTTGGGTGGGGGTGGGGGGTGGGGGGGAGTACTCGGGGCTACGATGTACTTAGTTGATGCATGATTCGTATTTTTAGGGCCCGATTAAAACTTTGGGGCCCCGGCTCGATTATCGGGCCCCGTTGTATTTGTTTGAACTCTAAATGCCAATATTTGTGGGCACCGACGGGAATTTTGGGAACCCAAACGCGTTTTGTGGGGGCACCAGCATGATTTTTGCGCCCGGCGCGGGCTCTCGGGGCCTGCTGTGCTTACCTGAGGCCTCGAAGCGAATTGTGGGGTCCCGACGGGAATTGTGGGGGCCGAGCGCGATTCTGCAAAGCCCGGCGCGATTTTCTTCCTGCCCGGCGCTAGTTTTCGGCGCCTCGCTGTATTTATTTGGCTACAGACGCGATTTTCCGGAGGGCCCAACGGGAACTTTGGAGCCCAAACATTTGTGTGTGTGTGGGGGGGGAGCGCGATGCTTGGAGGTTCATCATCTCTCAGGTGGGGGTGGGGAATTTGTCCCTTTGCCCTCTCCGCACGCCACTAAGCAAACTGGGTCAAATGTATCTTGGTTTGATTGTGTGAATAATGCTAAAGTACTGGGGTCAGCTGATGTTTGCACACGCACGTTGGTGGGGGTCAGCGGCACAGTAAGAACAATTAAAGTGCACATCGGTGCACATGGAAGTGAACGGAGGAAAGACGATCTTTCGGACCTACCAGTTCATGCTGTTATATTGGTAATTTCGTGTTTTGTTTATTTTAGAGGTCGGTAATTACGTCCTGATCATCATAGGCGTGCGGTGGTGTTCCGGATGTGACAAAGAAGTCATTCAGTCAGCATATATCAACTAGCGGGGTTTTCATACATTTTGGAAGGTGTCTCATGTGAGGTGACCATGAGCTGAGCGTGGATTGTCTTGATTCGCGCACGTGCTAAACAAGGCTTGCAACGCAGAACCTGATCCCACCAATTAGCGTTCGATTGCGTCATTCCGGGACGATATCTATTTCGTAGTGAAATGTTACTTTGCCGGTGAAAACAAATACCAGCGTGCTGTAATTGTGATGTAACATACTCCTTCGGCCATACCTGAGAAGACAAACAGCAGGAGCAGAATTCGGATGCCCTCCCGGAGACGTGGGAAAATCAACGTTAAACGAGACTTTGGCTGCAGGCATCCTTCAATGGACGAAAGCGCATCGTGTAACTCGATACGATTTGACAGTGCTGTAATCAGCGTAAGATCGCGTTATGGGTGCTAGGTGAGCGAGGGAAGGAGGCGGACTATGGGTCTCCAGTGCTGCGGACACAGGATCGGGTCTCGTGCCGAGACAGGACACTTGCGGACCGACTCCACCGCGCTCTCCTGGCAGCCATTGAGGACAATCTCATTAGTTCGTCCAATTTTCACGAAGTGCAGGAGCTTCCGAAATGAGCAAAATCTATTTTGACAATTCGAGACAGTGCACTGAGATTCGGGATGTGTGCTCGATACTCGACAGAGAAGTCTGATTGCAGAAATAATGGCTCCGATTTCAGTGTGTGTGTGCATTGAAAAGCCATCCGCTCCGCCCGCAAATGGCTGCCATGTTTGGCAGATGATCCCGGTGTAGGCAAGAATGCGACGCATCTCAAACGTAACGCTCACCCCGGGAGATGCGACCTCCCACCACCTGAGCATTTTTCGCCGCACAGGAGCAGCGACTAGCGTTTGCGCGGCGTCGTGTGGTGTCGAATCATTCACCCCGCGAGTTACAGCCACACCGAAAAGCTGGAGTGCACAGGAGATCCATCCGATACGAGCCACCCGGTAGTGATTAGTCTCCCTACTCGAAATTCTGGATCCGCATTCACGAGCCACCAAAGGACTGAGGTTCACCAAATGATCACGAGGATCATGTGTTAGCCTTTCATGGTATATTTCTGTTCCGAGCTTCATGCATGCATTAATGTACTATGTGTATCCTATGTATCATCCGATATTTGCGTAACATATTCAGCTATAGTATAAGATATCATTGCTAGTATTTATACTCCATGTATTTATTACCCTGCCTACCGCATTTACCGAATAATCGTGCGTCCACAATGTATTTTTATGTTTTCTATTGTGGGCTATTCCCAGACAATGGCTTGGATTTCACAAATTCCACATGCTATCGGTTCTCACCTTGTGAAATGCTTACGACGAAATACGACAAGAATGGTTACACAAACTTATATTATGAATGCACAATGTTGGCAGCATTATGAGTTATTATTGTTTCGTTTTAGTCATCCTACATTCCGTTCATCTCTGGCATTTTCTGCCATGTCTGCAGCAAACCACACGAAGTAACATTCACTGAGCAATAAGTCGAATGCACTTCTGTCAAGTCTGACCGGATTAGAGAAACTGGTTCGGACGTCTCGATCGTGCTCGAAGCCTAACTGGCTGATTAAAGGTCACGTCTGACAAGCGATGGTGGCGCCGTCGTGCCGGCACGCAGACCACACTGTAACTGGCTGATTAAAGCAGTCAACGTCATGACCAAGCGATGGCTGGCGCCGTCAGTTGCCCGGCACGAGGCAGACCACACTGTAACATGTCCTGCAATTGACACACGCTCGAATAGAACCGTACCAGGTCAGCAACAGTGGAGACAAGCACACATGGGTCATACGGCGCAACAGTCAACAACGCTTGATTAATATTTTATATATCACGTCTGGGGGCCAATCTACCATCGGATCACCAGTTAAACAATTATGTTTTACTATCAACTGCATCACCTCCAACAGTTGTGTTACTTCTATTACTTGTATTACCTCCATCACTTGTATCACCTCCATTACCTGCATCACCTCCATCACTTGTACATACCACCTTGCAACAAGAAATGACCGAAGAAAACCGGGAAGGCGAACGCTATGTGAGGAGATTATCTGGCGCTTGGAGCCTGGTTTAAGCATGACGAAGTGTTTGTTAGCATATAGGCTACCAATGATCCACGCTAGAGATCAGGAGTATAGGCTGGATTTGCTTACGGGGAGGGGGCCCGACGTAAAATAAAAATGTAATATATCCATTGTAAAGCGATATTTTCGATCAGTTTTTTGTATGAGATTAATAAGCAACTTTTTAAAAAGCATGAGGTGTTTGGTCGCCAGGAGCCCAACGGGATTTCATGATCGGCAGGAAGTAATTATTTCGGGGGTCCATGCTTAATACCTCCCCACTCCTAAAAGGATTATGTCCGCACCATGTGCGTACCAAAGTTTCAAACATAGCGGACAGGTCCCAAAAAATATTTGGGCGAGAAGATGCAGCAGGGAAATTTTCAGGACTAAAGTGCTGGGAGCTGCTGCAACCTTACAAACTATTTAACTTGAATTTTGCCATTCATCTAAAAAATGTCGTCCCGGTGGTAAAACTTCATGAAGACGCTGCTATTCTGATCACCTTGAGACTTAGTCTCAGGCAGGACTCGGACTTAGCCCTTCATACATTAATGTGTCGAATGGCTGTTGGGCCGCTTGTGCTGCTGTTGGAGATTCTTGACTGCTGTGTCGGTGCGCTCAAAATTATGTTGAGCTCCTGGATGAACATTGGGCGTTCCATGTCGTTGAAGGCCTGCCAACCCACTGTTGGGGTCTGCGCGGGGAAGAGGTGACCGGCGCTGCTTTGAGGCCTCTATTGGTGTACTATTGTGCGTTTAGCTCGTGATTAGGGACTACAAGACATTGTTGTACTTCGACCGCAGCGCCCCAGACATTTTGGGATCGCCGAACTGTCGCTGGGAGCAACAGTTCTGCGTATTGCAGGATTGCTTTGCTTCTAGCACCCTACTGCTGGTGGGGCACTCGGATTAATGCTGGGAGATCCAGGCCGCGAGAAATTGTCGAGGAGGTGGATGAAAGCTCAAGGGTCCACCACAAGCCAACTAAAACGCCAACCCTTATGGGTCTTAACCCTTATAAGCCTGATGTGTGTGTGCTTTGAAAGCATAATTTGAATCGAATTGTTGTTCGGGAGGCCATATATAATCGTGTTAACGCTAAGCGCACACGTGTATTGGCCCTGAACCCACCTCCCGATCGGGAAATTCCAGTTCAATGCCGCAATTTTGGCCGAGAGCCTAACGTACCGACACAGTCGGGGCACCGCCGCCTGGCTCTGAGGCCGCTGCTCATTCTTGGACGTGCGCCGCGAGCAAGCCCGGCCGGTACGGGCTTCGTTTCCACACAGTAGCCGGTGCGAGTCCTCCGCGTGTTCAAGATGTGGCCTCAGCCGGCGGCTCGAGCAGCCGGAGCCGTCTCCGCCCAACACCTCGCTGAACATGCCTCGGACATGCTGCACCACATGGCACTTGCGAGGTGAAGCGGTCCGGCTGCAATATCACCAGTGACCGGCTCTTCACCTCCGTGCCGCTGGCGGAGCAACTGCTCGACGACCGGCCGACCGCAGCCGGCACGCAGAAGAGCAGCCGACGGCTCCTCCTGCAGAGGAGGTGACCGATTCCCGGGGAGCGACGCGGGCACCCTGATGTTCACGCTTCCCGCGCCGCTGACGTTCCACTGCCTCCGGCAGAGCGAGCTGGTGCTGTCACTGTCGACTCGACACCAGGCACCACTCATCGACTTCAACACTGGCGAGTCAGATATAATTATGACGTATGCGCCACGAACTGCTGCGTCGATGTGAAAGACGCAGTGATCGAAGGCCACATAGGAAAACCGGCGCCACGCCGCCGGCCGAACGCCGCCGCCTTCTTGCTCGGCGTGGCTGAGGTCATTGCATCGACCGTACCGAGCTGCTGCACGACCGAGCTGCTGCACGACCGTGCTGTTGCACGACCGAGCTGCTGCACGACCGAGCTGCTGCACGACCGAGCTGCTGCACGACCGAGCTGCTGCACGACCGAACTGCTGCCGACCGAGCTGCTGCACGACCGTGCTGCTGCCGACCGTGCTGCTGCCGACCGAGGCCAGGGAGCAGCCGCAGTCAAGTGCGATGCCCAGCCCTCAACCGTCGACGTCATGGGCCAGCGGTTGGTTGTGCAGCGAGTGCACGAACTGACGGCCAGCCTGCTCTGGCTGAGCAGCATCCCGCTGGCCGCTCTGGACAGAGTCACAGGCAGCGTCGGCGGCAGCGGCGGCTCATTGATTGATTGATTATTTGGGCTTAAGGGCGCTTCAACTACTACTGGTTATGTGGCGGCCATGATGCCGGCAGCGGCGGCTCATTGATTGATTATTGAGGTTCAAGGGCGAATCAACTGGTACTTAAGGGTGCATCAACTGAGCTGCTGGTTATGTGGCGCCGGCAGCGGCGGCCGCGGTGGCGACGGCGAGAGCGGATGTGGCAGCGGCGCAGGCACCGCCGGTAGTGGTGCGGATGGGGGCGCCGCCAGTGCCCCAGGAAAAGTCAGCCAGGAAAAAGGGCGCCGCGGGACATGCATGGAAGTGCTGGTGCAGGTGGGGGTGGGAATTTTGAAGATGCCAGTGCGTTTTCATAAGCACTTGTGTGTTGTCATTGTCATTTTGGTACATTTCTAGCCATATAATACATCGCTTGTTTACGTGCATCGATCTGCGAATTCAACTTACTGAATTGACTGTGGAGTGGGAGCATAAATATATGTCATTCACAAATAACACAAAATGCAATTTAAAAAAAACACGAAAATAGCGGAGAAGCTCACAAAAAAACACAAATGAACATGACACGCCAATTCCATCATTTCAAATGACCGGACTTGATCTGGCCCTTCCCGGCCGTACCTGGTTTCTCACCCAACCTTCGCCTAGCAATAGAAAGATTGTGTGTTCGAGTCTCACCTGTCGCTACTCTTCGCCCGCGACCAATCGGCGTGAGAGATTGGCGACGTTACATGACTCAACGGTCGACGTTTCGTAAAACCAATAACCACCACCATCACCTAACCCTACATGGTATCTCACCTGAAATCATGCCTGAAACAAAATATGGTTTTAATTAAATTATAGATCACCAGCAGTTTCTATTTCACTAAAATCGGCCCAAGTAACTCGGAGATATTAATATTTCTTAATTGACCTCGAACAACCTTGACCTTTGAGCCAATTGATGATCATCCATATTTCGAAGAAAAACATTTGGTACAAGAACTGATTCACAGAGCGAGAAGTATCAGCTTCACTTCCCTGCCAACCCAACGCTTCACATTGCAGACAGTGAATATTTCAACACCTTCAAGTCATGACCTTGACCTCCGACCGTAGCAAATGACGTTGGTATACGGAGGACACTGCCGCAGATCTGGTTGGTGTTTGGTGTGCCACCAACCCGTTTGGTGCACATGCTGCAATTTTAATGATTGAAGTGTGTGAAACTGCAGGATGGCTAGGGTTGTAAATTTCGATGTTTTATGACACTCGGTTACATTATTTTTTTTTACCTGAGCCATCTATGATATCATTTATAAAACCTATCTTCCGACCCGTTCCACTGATGCCACTTTTTGCCTTTGTAGCTTGCGCGATTTCGTAGATAATCACTGGAAGAAAAATGCCGCCTGGACCCTTGTGTTGAGCTGTAGGGCCCGGGCCCGCCCCGGCTATTGATCGAGATACTGGCTCCAGGTGACCTCCATCCTGACATAATTAGCCTAACATCTTCAGGCACTGGAGGGTTACAAAACCTTCCAAGCTTTTGGGGCTATTTCGGCTTCCCTATTTATATCAGTTACCTTATCTCCAAAACTGACAGGTCTGGTTGTAATGATTCATATTCGATTCATTACAAATAATCGATAGGCCTGGATATCATAATCGTGAGCTGTCATCGCTCTGTGGGTTGAACGTTTGAGTCAAACTCGAAAAATGGGATCTGTACGCAGACTTCACGTTTCAGTTTCCATTTTTGTTAATGATGTTGAACCGTGCCAATGCTTGAATCAAGAATACAATTAAACTTTCATAAAATGCATGCAAGTAAGCGTTTGACCCGGCATTGACCGGGCTCCTCAGTCGACAGGGGGTAGCAGGTGTGAGCCTCCCTCTCCTGGTCAATACCGGGTTAAAGACGGTTAGACATCGAATTGGTTGTTTCGCCGTGGCTAGAAATATGCTAATTTCACTGATTAACACTAACTGAGCATTCATGGGAGCCCTAGGGCCTAGAGTGAAGAAATATTCAAGGTATAGTTTGCGCATTCCTCACATAATTGCACACAGGGCAATCCTAAATAACCAGAATCTCACGTCATCGGGGGCGCTGGACGAGCGAAAGCAAGAGACAGGTTTTAGGACTCACGTGCTGCAGACACAACATCGGGCACCGTACCGAGTTATCGGCCGAGAACGCCGTCGACGTGATCGCATTAGCCATGGACGGCGCAGGCGGCACAATACACCAGCTGCCGACACTCGGCGGAAGGAAGTGCATAAAAGCATTCCGTTCAGCACACAATGCGATTACTTGGATAGTCGCCAGTCGGACCATCTTTGCCATCATCCGGCGCCTTTCGATCAAGAGCACGGAGCACACTCGGTAGTGTTGGCTGGGCGGCGCCTTTCGACCAAGAGCACGGAACACAATTGGTAGTGTTGGCTTGGCGGCGCCTTTCGACCAAGAGCACGGAACACACTCGGTAGCGTTGGCTGGGCGTCGTATCGCACGATGTCATCAGGACGTGGTGTGCATGAACGAGCGCTGTGTCCAGTCCGTGCTGTCACTCTGAAGTCAAAGGAGAACGCTCCACAACGGTGCAGAGTGGCGACACACGCACCGTGCCGGATTGAAGGAGCTGTGGGACCAAACTCAACGACCCAGCGCAAATACGTCGAGCAACGGAGCAACACGTCTCCCTTTGTCGCAGGCGAAGATTGCTCTGAGAGACAGTCCCGCTTACAATTCGGCGCTTTCTCGGGATAGGACGGCGCGCATCGCATGCGAGCACCTCCCTCGGCGGTGTTTAACCGGCAGCCGAGTTTCACCAGTGCCGGCGGCGATGTTTGTCGGCACGTGCGCCAGTGTCGGAAGGTGACGCAGACGTCCCGCGGTGCATCGGCAGGCCGTCGTCATTAGCAACCGGAGCCGGCCGGATCGGTGACATTGGCGCACGCGGTCCTTGATCAGATCAGTGGCGAGCGCCACGCTCGCGTGCTCCCGCTGCTGATCATATTGGTGTCGGCTTGTGTTGCTCCCGACATCTGCTCGGTGCGGGCGGACACACGTCGGCGGCGTGTGGCGCCGCGGGTGGCCCTTGCCGCCCTCTGGAGCGGGCCGAGCCGGCTGGTCAGCCGCTTGTGCCGGTGCCGCCGCCGTGACGCAGTCGGCCCCCGTGACGCAGTCGGCCCCCGTGACGCAGTCGGCCCCCGTGAGAAGGGCCGCGGGTGGCCCTTGCCGCCCTCTGGAGCGGGCCGAGCCGGCTGGTCAGCCGCTTGTGCCGGTGACGCCGCCGTGACGCAGTCGGCCCCCGTGAGAAGGGCCGCGGGTGGCCCTTGCCGTCCTCTGGAGCGGGCCGAGCCGGCTGGTCAGCCGCTTGTGCCGGTGCCGCCGCCGTGACGCAGTCGGCCCCCGTGAGAAGGGCCGCGGGTGGCCCTTGCCGCCCTCTGGAGCGGGCCGAGCCGGCTGGTCAGCCGCTTGTGCCGGTGCCGCCGCCGTGACGCAGTCGCCCCCGTGACGCAGTCGGCCCCCGTGAGAAGCGGGCGGCTGCAGCCAGCTGACGGCCACGCCGCCGCCGGCTCCGTTCATTTGTCGGCGGCTCGTCGATGGTGTCAATGGGGCGTGAGACGGGGCGTGGCCGGAACACCTGACGGCCGGCTACACCCTGCGGAGGCCATGGACCTGACGAAACTCTGCCACGGTAGTGCTGAGTCGCCGCCGCTGCAAAGCCGTGACGCAGCTGAGATGGTCCCGGGACCGTGCTGAGATGGTCTCGGTATATTGCTGGGATGGTCTCCGTATAATGCTGGGATGGCCTCAGTATAGTGCTGAGATGGTCTCGGTATAGTGCTGGGATGGTCTCGGTATAGTGCTGAGATGGTCTCGGTATAGTAATGAGATGGTCTCGGTATAGTGCTGGGATGGTCTCAGTATAATGCTGGGATGGTCTCGGTATAGTGCTGGGATGGTCTCGGTATAGTGCTGGGATGGTCTCAGTATAGTGCTGAGATGGTCTCGGTATAGTGCTGGGGGATGGTCTCAGTATAATGCTGGGCTGATCTCAGCATAGTGCTGAAATGCTGTCGGTATAATGTTCAGATGGTCTTGGTATAGTGCGGAGATGGTCTCGATATAGTGCTGAGATGGTCTCGGTATAGTACTGGGATGGTCTCGGTGTAGTGTTGGGATGGCCTCGAGACCGTGCTGAGATGGCCTCGGTATAGCGCTGAGATGGCCCCGGGACCGTGTTGGGATGGTCTCGGTATAGTGTTGAGATGGTCTCGGGACCGTGCTGGGATGGCCCGGGACCGTGTTAGGATGGCCTCGGTATAGTGCTGGGATGGTCTCAGTATGGTGCTGAGATGGTCTCGGGACCGTTCTGGGATGGCCCCGGGACCGTGCTGGAATGACCTCGGCATAGTGCTGAGATGGTCCCAGGACCGTTCTGGGGTGGTCTCGATGTAGTGCTGAGACGGTCTCGGAATAGTGCTGAGATGGCCCCACATTGTATATAAACGAACCAGCCCGGGCCGGGTTGAGCTGGATTTCTCATATTATATGTTTCTACAATTTTTTTTCAGCTGAAGATGATATCGTATATACAAAGTAAACCAACTCGTCCCTAAAATACACAATCATTTATGAATGGTAATTAACAACAACAAATGATTCCCAAAATGTGCACACGTGTTTCAACCTCAACAACACATACGCATGCTGCAAAATGTCCATAACGTCATGCATATTTCAATGCTGTCGTCTGGTGTTTTCCATTGAAGTCATGATTGATAACAACGTCATAGCTATGAAGGTCAGATATGTACGCAAAGTGCATATTTGGTATTATTTGAGCAGATATCTTACCCTATTTTGGAACAATATTTTTGTAAGTTCCCTGGTTTCATGCATCTACTGCATTCATTTGACCAAAAGCAATCATTAGTAGAACAATTTTTGGCACAGTTTTACATATGTCTAGACTTGGGTTAGGTTTAGGTTTGGGCTAGGGTTGGGTTCAGGTTTTGGTTTAGGTTTCGGTTTGGGTTAGGTTTAGGTTTGGGCCAGGCTTGGGTTTGGGTTAGGTTTAGGTTTGGGTTAGGTGTATGTTTCAGTAGCTGATTGGGGTTATGCATGGTCTATTCCTTGCCAGCCTGCTCATATGTTATGATACATTCATATTTATTGTGCGATTCGTAAGGCTCACAATATACTAGGTATGCCCGCATTACCTACCTAGCTAGGTAGGTAGGTGCTTAGTACATACGTAAATAACTAATAAAGCAGATGGGTCTGCTCAGTAATTAACATTCACAATTGCAGCAAAAACTCCGAGGGTATGGTTATGCTCATCTGCTAGCTTGCGCAGTCTTCACCTAAATTGGTACGTAGATCCTACTTATCTGCACCTGCCTACAAACTCACCTGGTTGTTTTTCTTAGCAAGAGTGAGGTAGAACCTATGAACCATTGTACATAAGCCGAGTCAACTTCTAGAAGCATGAATCGTTTATGAACTTGAAATATTGGGGACCAGGTGGCATAAGCTCCCTTAAGATACAAACCTGATCATCAAGAACTGACCATCAAATCGGGAGCGATAGGCAACTGTTTGGACTTCAATCACAATAGCCGCATTTACTGCGGAAATTTGCCCTCATCCAGATTGCAGCTACCTCGAGATCGTGGAGGTGAGTGCATTCTCAGGAGAGACCGGTGAACTGATCAATAGGTGCTGGTGTTTGGACATTTAATTATCCGTATTTCAACCCCATAATAGCAAAAATCATTGAGTCTCCTACCAAAATTACAATTGCTTGTCTCTGCTAATTTATGCTTATCACAATGCCAGGTCCGCTCGTTCTTCTTGCTGCTGGACTCGCGAGACGGAAGCAGAAATCCTCCGAAAATCCGGCTGGGCTGATGTTCGGATCATGCTCAATTAAATTAGTTCGCATGCAAGGTCACGCCGTCGGTTACGTCACGCATACATCTGCGTATCAAAAGTACCGTACGCATCAAAACGTGTTAATACAGCGTGCGGGTTAGGATAAGCGCCAAGCGGACTGGGTGATTGGAAAGAAGAAAGGAAATCGAATGAAATCAATTATATTTAGTCCAATTAGTACTGACATGACCGGGCAAAAGTAGTGATCAGCTGATGTCAGCTCTTCGGGTGAACTCTCAAATGAGCTTTAGTCGTCAGTGCGCAGGCTGCGTATCATATCATAACTGAAACGTTTGCTCGGAAGCAACCTAACATAGGTTCTTAGATACAGACGTGCTTGGTCAGATACAAATAAGTACACTTTTCATCAGCCACGTGGTATGTGGGTATTTTGACTGACTTGTTGTCCGTGCTATTGTATAATGGTCAGTGCAAAGACAACCAGTTACATGATCACGAATGGAATTTGAAGAGTTGAGGGGTGAATGCGTCTTCTCAAGTTTGGATGATAGTTGATATGATATCTAATCATTTTTTGAATGCTCCAGCTGCGTTTTTGGCACTACGTGACTCATGTCCTCAGGCTGGTTAGTCAATTAGGCATATAAAACAGTAGGGCAGTAGGCAGGAGGGTAATATACGAACAGATGGCATTTTCCAAGCAGATGTCACTTCCCATCTGACTACAGACAATCTCCCCAAGTTCTAAAGACACATAATGCTGTGGAAAGTGCCCGATAGCGAGAGAGTGAGAAATAGAGATAGATATAGAGATAGAGATAGAGATAGAGATAGAGCTAGAGCTAGAGCTAGAGCTAGAGAGATATAGAGATAGAGAGATAGAGAGATAGAGGAATAGAGGGATAGAGAGGTAGAGAAATAGAGAGATAGAGAGATAAAGAGATAGAGAGATAGAGAGATAGAGAGATAGAGATATAGAGATATAGAGAGATAGAGAGATAGGGAGATAGATAGATAGAGAGATAGAGAGATAGAGAGATAGAGAGATAGAAAGATAGAGAGATAGAGAGAGAGAGAGAGAAAAGAAGAAAAAAAGAGAAAAAAGGTGAGTGAGTGAGTGAGTGAGTGAGTGAGTGAGGGAGTGGGTGAGTGAGTGAGAATCTGATTTATGTTTACTGCCGAACGTATTAAGCACATTCTGATTGGAAAAGCGGGAAGAAAGCAGCTGTCACATGCTTCAAAGACAATAATGTTTTTTTTTCTCTTTCAGTTTTATGTTTATTCTAGGACCACTGTGATGCAGTTGACCACAACAATATTATGTGCTGCATTGCACAGTGACAAAGGTTGATGCAGCAGTGTATATGGCACCTTGTGACCTGCAAAGGTTAGCCAGCAGGCGCCTACAAGGGGGCACATGGGTACTCTGGCCTGATGGGTACGGGTATGAGCCGGGCTGGGCTTAGCAAATTTTGCCCGTTTCGAACTCTTCCCGGGAACCTTGTCGAATTGACCTCGGGGCCATGTCGTGACCTTGGCAGCAGCCTGTCGGACGCCGCTGAGATCACGAACCGGGCCTGGCTGCAACATTGCTGCAACAGTGCTTCAACCGTGCTGCAACAGTGCTGATACGCGACCAGCGATGGCGTTTTGCGCAAATGGAACCGGGATAGGACGTTCGATGGAGCACAAGGACACCGTTGGGAAAAGCGATAGCAGGTGGCTGCTAGCTACGGTACGCTGTGAAAGTGGCGTCAACAGCCGAATATGTCGCGTCCGTCTATGCACTTAGCGCCACCTTCCCGGTGCAGGAGGAGGGCTTGCGACATCTGTTTCCAAATGGAGGGTTCTAGCGACATGGTACACCCATACCCATTGTGAATACATTTTGTGTTTTAAGTGATTGCGTCTCACAATTGGCACCATTTCTTTATTTATTTATTTATTTCACGATACATGCCCTCCACGTATAGTGGCTGTTATGACCATTTTTGATACTTCACGCCACTGGCTGACATTCTAGTTCAATTTGCGAGTTATTTTCCATAAAGATCGCAAATGTTTACCTTTTGCTCCAACACGTTTCTATTATATTAAGCACTGAATTATAATTCGTGGTCAAATGTATAATCCCAGGATACTTAGCGAATGTATTGCTTAATATAATTTAGTCATTGTCCTCAGTGACTTACTCTATGTTCTATAAACTCGGTCCTAAAAACATTACCACAACACAATAATACTATAAAAACATCGAAGTATTCGAAGCTCATCTTGGATCAATAATAGTCATCCGTGATATTTGGTAGGTAGCTTAATATTTGGTATCTCTTTCTATCTTGCTAAGTGCTAAATTAAATTATTTTTTATGCGCGTAAATAGCCCCACAGGTAGACTAGATATAAATCACTGCTCAGATAGGCTGGTGTCATGGAATGCCAGCCCAATGTATTGGAGCTGTGTTGGGACTGACACCAGCAGCATCTGGCAGCATAGGCAGGATTCAGCACGCTGTCACTGCTCAGATAGGCTGGTGTCATGGAATGACAGCCCAATGTATTGGAGCTGTGTTGGGACTGACACCAGCAGCATCTGGCAGCATAGGCAGGATTCAGCACGCTGTCGTCTGGTGGCTTCCCGAGTCAGCAAGGCTTGAACAAATAAGAAAGAAATCAGTATATTGATATTCGTCTTGGCTGTGGTAATTTTCGGCTGTCCTGGTTTAATTTTCCATGTGATGTTTTACTGGTGCAATGCGGTATATCTTTTATTCATGCCAATGCATCCTTCATTAATATGGGTTGGCCGATTCAAGAATGAAATATTTTGCATGCTGCATATTTTGTATGCTCAAACTCCAAGTTGAAATATGCTGCTTAGGACACACAGCATGATTGAAAATCGCATAATTATCTGTTATACTCAAACAATGTCCTGAAATTCGAAACTTTAAATTGAAAGTCAACGCCTAATAGAAGCTTCTTGGACCTCTTGGGGCTTCACTTGCTCAGTTGGTTTAAATCAAAGATAGCGACATCCGACCGCAATGGTGAATGCAAATGTCACCACGGTTCCTTTCAACCTTAATGTCGAGTAGAAATGTTGAAAGAGAAAAACAAGAATAGAACGAGAAAAAAACATATGTTCCCATTTCCACTTAATCATAGATCTGTTAATGCTTATTTTAGACGTCATGGCTAGTTCTGGAGCCTGATCTTCGGATATCCTCCACTTTACAAAAAAAAAATATTTCAGTACACCGCAATCAAACAATAGGTACTCTATCTCTATATTTATATATGGACACTAAATGAGAGAAGTGCAATGAGTCTGGACGCTCCCGAGGATGGGGCAGGTAGGACATCCCGCTCTCTGAAGAAAGGAAGCAAGAGCAGACCTGGGTTTGCTTCCTGGATTTCTTTCCGAATCGGTCGTTATTTAAATCAAACAAAGTGTACCTATTTGAAATATTGCATCAGAAAGCTATGAAAAAACATTGCATCGATCCGAGTAGTGAACCAGTCAAATTTCGACCACAGGCCTGTCTGAGGTACGACCTGAGCTAAATTGATATTAACACTCCACATGCGCACTCCATGTGCGTAATATTAACACTCCACATGTGTAAATATACATTTTTAGTGCGCACCGCAAGTGTAACTTGATGCAGGTAGTCACATAATTAAACCCGGGCAAGTCGCAAATGTCATCCATCATTCTTGATGTTGCTGCTCTAAAATTTTGTTTGAATCTAGATATCACATAGCTATGTTGTTTCATCCATCATTTCATAAATAGTGCAGGAACCATCTTTCAAGCACTAAATAATGATATACAAGTAATTTAAATTGAACTCTGATAATAGTTCATCGCCTGTGAATTCACGACGGGCGTTAAATATTCAAATCATGGTGCACAAATTTGAGGACAAAATTGCAACCACAAAACGTTGTTGGTGGTCAAACGTTTCCAGAGGTCGAGTCGTTATTTTATTGTGGTGATTGCATATGCTGCATGCAAAATGTCACAAAGCGAACTGAATGTAACACGCAGCATTCCCTTCTAACCCTTCCAAAGCCCAGGAGATGCTACCTATCAGTACCCTATCGTGATCCGCCCAAGGCGTCTGACTGGTTGTAGGGATGACAGCAGAAAGACCGATCTGCTAGTGCTCCGGCAAAACAATTTGTTTTAATCGCGCAAATTTTAGCGTGACCTACAACATTAAAATTGCATGAAGTCATCGCCGGAATTAGCTAAATTGTATGGGAAGGAGCACCTTTGGACTCTCTACTACGCTCGGTTCCTCACAATACCTTAAGAATGTTATCGTCTGGATCAATATCTCAATATCGACAGTTTGTCCCGCAAGTTCTATCCCCGCGGATTACACCCGCGTTGCACGGGGCGGAATCCGTCCACACATCCTGTTTTTCGACTATATATATCATGCAAGGGCAGGAATATTGCAATGCAATATTATGGCTGTGTTGTAAGTTGATAAGCGCATCCTATGCAAGTTGTATTTTTTAATTCTGACCAGACCAGGTGACATTAAACAATTTTTTTTTAAAATTCTGACCCGGCGACCAGACTGGCCGCCTGGCGTCCAAGGTCACCAAGGTTTCGTCGGCGCGGTGACGCGGTGGCGCTGTGTGCGACTGATCACGACCTCATTTGGTCCTGAACCATTGACCAATGGTGATCAAATTTACACTGCTACTGCGAGTTCACTACAACCGTAATCTCCCTTCCAAATTGCGTTCTTCTAGCTTTAGTAGTTTGCGAGCTCTTGTGTGTGTGGGGGGGGGCGAATCCCCTGCTCTTTCGATGCGCGTTATGTGAGAGACCCTCCGGTGCGCGTGTTAATGGGGGATGTCTGATCGAAACATAGTCTTTTTAGACAACACCTTCATCTGCCTCATGCTCCACCCCTAACCATTGCAGTTCAGGAAAGTCTGATTATGAACGCCTAAGATGTGCAGAGAGCCTGGGCTGGCTGAAATCATGCCACGTGTTTGGCGACACACCATAACTTTGCAGAACTCTTCATTCTTTGACTTTCAAGCAGATGAGCTTCAGTCATTGAACCAACGCTTCTCCAATAACCAAACCCAATCAAGCTACGTAAGAAGTGCCTGGCAAGACAACTAATGATTTGTACCCGTTTAGCTTAGACGGGCCGGGAATGGAGCGTTTTCATACATACACCTTAATTCATTTGTTGATCATTCCTGAATTGTTGGGTCTATTTAGGATTTTTAGATGTCATGACTTCCCTTGCTTGTTCTTTAGGAGCAATTAACCAAGAGTTTTCAAACTATACTGCCATATAGCGAAGACTTTACGTACACATAGCTGCCACATTGAAATTAGGTTAGATCGGGATAATGTAGCGTAAATTGAATAAGTAGACGTCAGTTTTTTTACAGCATGAAATCTCTCCAGCTGAACCTCACGAGGTATCACACCATGCCCTTGCTGATTATTAGTTTGTGGTGTGAAAACTCGGCGGCTGACCTTCACCGCGCGCGGTCGATTCCGGCTGCGGTGATGTCAGCCGAGTGAGCCGGGTACCAGAGGGTGTGACAGGTCGGGCGCTCACTCAAGTGATCATGGCAAGCGACTATACGTCCGGCTCCGGTGATGTCAGCTGAGTGAGCCGGGTACCAGAGGGTGTGACAGGTCGGGTACCAGAGGGTGTGACAGGTCGGGTACCAGAGGGTGTGACAGGTCGGGCGCTCACTCCAGTGATCATGGCAAGCGACTATACGTCCGGCTGCGGTGATGTCAGCCGAGTGAGCCGGGTACCAGAGGGTGTGACAGGTCGGGTACCAGAGGGTGTGACAGGTCGGGTACCGAGGGTGTGACAGGTCGGGCGCTCACTCCAGTGATCATGGCAAGCGACTATACGTCCGGCTGCGGTGATGTCAGCGAGTGAGCCGGGTACCAGAGGGTGTGACAGGTCGGGCGCTCACTCCAGTGATCATGGCAAGCGAGGCAGTGTCCGATATTGGCGGTAATTTCGGTGATGCGGTATGAGAGTGGTCGGGTTTCCGGGGATGGAAGTGTGAGTGAGAGCAGCAAAAAGAGAAACGGCGGAGGCGCGTTCCACGACAGATCGCCATGGGGCACCTCATCTCTCAGCTGTTGTATGTAAATACGTCTATGGGGACATCTAATGCTCCTAGTTGAGCTGTGCAGCTATCAGCTCGATCAGATTAACGGTCACAGAGTTATATTTTAGCCTCCGACATTGTCGTGCAATCACGGTACATTGCTATGTTTAGCGGCTTATATTTCCAGGGAAATAAGTTAACTAGTCGAAAGGTATACCTTTCCAAGTTGGCATTGATATGAAGAATATTTTGGCTGGCTTTGATTTTTTATGTTTTCGAATTCTGACCCCACCCCGTTATTTCGTGGCCATATGTCACATGACCTGACCTTGACATGATGGCATTTGAAATCTTGTCTCTTTACTTCTGAATTACCTTCGGTAAGTTGTCTTCGAATGCGAACTTTTTTAGAACTAAGTACTCTCCATCAAAGCATTATTTTTGCCCTTTGTTGTGCCCGTTTCCTGGATTTGGCCGCCAAAGCACGGTGTATGGATTTCACATTTCGAACTTAGTAAGCAAAATAAAAAACAACATGTGACAGGGCATCATGAGGCTTCTCTAGCATCGTTAAATCTCTAGCCGCACAAGCATAATTTGAAAACTCCATACTCTTTTTGCAAAACAGATATATGACGACTCTATAGGAGAAACTGCACGCACCACGCAACACTGACACGTGGATTGCTGCTGGTTAGCAACTAATATGTACATGCATGTTACATAGCATCCAACATAACTACATGGTTAACCAATTCAATATCCTACATCTTGTACACTCGCACATCGCGCTCTGTGGCTTCCATGCGCCATTAAACTACAATAACTACAAAGCTCTGTCGTGCCCGATACTTCACACACTGGCATGGTACGCAGACCGACAGAAGCAAAATCGTGCAAATCGTTGGTCCGTTGCACAGTCAACGACAGCGAGCAGCGTTCCTGGAATATCTCAGTGACCTCCAACACTTTCTCGTTGCTAACAAAGATAAAATGCATGACTGCAATACGCTTCTGGGCAAGAAATTCGAACATCGCCTATGCCGTTGAAATTTCATTGGGGTATGGACGGGTGAGACTTCCTTTAACCATGCCTCGCTTGACCGATCCCCAATGCTGTCACAGCATTCTTCCCATGCAATGTCCCGAAGTGCAATGTTCTTCCCGATGCAATGCAATGCAATGTCCATTACAGTTCAAGTCGAATTCATGGTGGTGAAAGCAAATGTTCGTGAAGTTAAATCGGTTATTATTGAGCCGCCGCACATCCGTCCAATAGATTGTGATCTCACATAATTATAACTTTTAAAAATCAACAATAACTAGCCACGCCCGAAATCAGCCGGCGATCACGACACGAGAAGCACACAAATACTACGGGGCATCTTCGGTCTCTCGACCCACGTATTCTGTGGCTTCCGGCTTACCACGGCTTTAAGCGAGTTTTATTTTAGCGTCACCTTATCATCGACAAGAAAGCCAAGCAGCACGTCTGACTATCCTTTTGAAGAAACACTGTTCCGTGTTACCCTTAGAAGAAGCAATGTTCCCTGTGATGGACTCACTGGCGGATCCAGGGGGGGGGCATTCCGGCCATGGCCCCCCCAAGCGCTTCAAAGGGGGGGCCATAGTGTCTTTTGGCCCCCCAAACCAACAAAAGTAAACTGAATTAAAATGCAGTAACCTTTGCTGAGGTGAAAAAATAGCGTTCCGGGTGAAATAATCTCCAATTTTAAAGGTATTTTGTTATAATTGTTTGGTCAGCCTCCCCTCCCCCTCCCCCCGGGAGGGGGAGGGGAGGCTGACGCCGTAAACCGAAAGTTTCCCCCCCACAAACCAGTGGGCTAGATCCGCCAGTGGATGGACTTCATGGGTTAGCCACGATGCAATACTTAATATGTATTTGTACAGCTTGCTACTTTTTACCGCTTACCATCTTACACACACACACATGCCCCACTTTTATATCCCCTTGGCCAGATCGGGTGACAGCACCCTGACTTGGAGAAATTGACTGGCATCTCTACTGGAAGAGCCTTTTGATACCCTTTCACATTGATGTGAAACGAATTGTGGAATGTAATATCAACTATTATATTCTAAATATCCACTAAATATTCCTGATCTACATACGACAGCCGATGAACTACAAGTAGTCAATCGACTACAAAAGCACAATATAATCGTTGCGAAGTTTGAATGGAAAAAGACCAGGGATGAAATCTCCAAGTGCCGTTTTCAGTTGGTGGGGCGGCGATTTGAGCGTCATCGTCCCGCTGGTGACCTTGACGGCGGTCAGTGTTAGCTGACAACGTCATTTATTAACGAATCACTTATCCCGGCCCGACAGACAGCTGATCTACAATGCCCTGGTCAGTACGCAGAGGGCAGGGAACATCCATACATCCGGCGTACAGCGTTCGTGAGATGTCGCTTGTTCACCGAGAAAAAGAGAGGCGGTGCGAATGTCGGCGTCGACGGCACCGATGATCTGCAGCGGCTGACCGGCGGTGGACCGGGCTCGTGGATGGTCCGGGCTGGGCAGTCTCGTGCTGGTGCTGGGGCAGGCGGTGACCGAGAAGAGCCGCGGTCCTACACACTGGCCGGACGCCGCCCCCGGGTGGCGGTGACAGCGCACCTGATCTGGTCGGGTGCCGCTCCCCCCCCCCCCACCAGTGGCGGTGACGGTACACCTGATCTGGTCGGGTACCCCCCCCCCCGCCCAGTGGCGGTGACAGTACACCTGATCTGGTCGGGTGCCGCCGCTCCCTCCCCCCCACCAGTGGCGGTGACGGTACACCTGATCTGGTCGGGTACCCCCCCCCCCCAGTGGCGGTGACGGTACACCTGATCTGGTCGGGTACCGCCCCCCCGCCCAGTGGCGGTGACAGCGCACCTGATCTGGTCGGGTGCCGCTCCCCCCCCCCCCAGTGGCGGTGACGGTACACCTGATCTGGTCGGGTACCGCCCCCCGCCCAGTGGCGGTGACAGTGTACCTGATCTGGTCGGGTGCCCGCCCCCTCCAGTGGGGTGAGGTCACCTGATCTGGTCGGGTGCCGCCGCTCCCCCCCCCCCCCCCAGTGGCGGTGACGGTACACCTGATCTGGTCGGGTACCGCCCCCCCGCCGCCCAGTGGCGGTGACAGTGTGCCTGATCTGGTCGGGTGCCGCCGCCCCCCCGCAGTGGCGGTGACAGTGTACCTGATCTGGTCGGGTGCCGCCCCCCCTCTCCGCCCAGTGGCGGTGACAGTGTGCCTGATCTGGTCGGGTGCCGCCGCCCCCCCCGCAGTGGCGGTAACAGTGTACCTGATCTGGTCGGGTACGCCCCCCTCTCCGCCCAGTGACGGTGACAGTGTACCTGATCTGGTCGGGTGCCGCCGCCCCCCCCGCAGTGGCGGTAACAGTGTACCTGATCTGGTCGGGTACCGCCCCCCCCTCCGCCCAGTGGCGGTAACAGTGTACCTGATCTGGTCGGGTGCCGCCGCCCCCCCGCAGTGGCGGTAACAGTGTACCTGATCTGGTCGGGTACCGCCCCCCCCCGCCGCAGTGGACGGTAACAGTGTACCTGATCTGGTCGGGTGCCGCCGCTCCCCTCCCGCAGTGGCGGTAACAGTGTACCTGATCTGGTCGGGCGCCGCCCCCCCCCCCTCTCCGCCCAGTGACGGTGACAGTGTGCCTGATCTGGTCGGGTGCCGCCGCCCCCCCCCCGCAGTGGCGGTGACAATGTACCTGATCTGGTCGGGCGCCGCCCCCTCCGCCCAGTGACGGTGACAGTGTACCTGATCTGCCCGGGCACCGCCGCCCCGGACTGGCGGTGACGTCGACTGGTGGGGTCATCCATGGCCCCCGCTTCCTCGCTCGGGCGACCGCAGCGGGCGTAACAGGGAGCTCGGCGACGACGCCTCGGTGCCTGTCAGCGGACGCGCCTCGGTCCGTCCGGCTCGGCGGCGGTGTTGGCGGCACGGACTGCGAAGTCGGGGAAGCCGCTGCCGGCGAGGGACCTGGTGTCGACGGCGGAGCTGACGCCCGTGGCGGTGGTGACCTCGGTCGCGAGCGGGACGGCAGCGGCGGCCACGGCGGCGGCAGGGGTGGCGGTGCCGCGGCCGCCAGAGCCGGGCGTGTCACCGCGGGTGTTGCGCCTCGCAGTGGTGGAGAATCTCCGACTTGAGCTTCATGTGGCCGCGGTGGCCGCTTGTGCCGACGCACTGAGATCACCTGCTCTTCGTCGGAGCTTCTAACGGCAATTAGTGCATCATAATAGAAACTGCAACCAACTGCGGTTTTGGTGAACAACTTATTCCAGTATTTTGAGATTCATTTAGAAATTTGCCGGCACCAGGCCAAGACGCCGAATCTGACTATGGCGTAGAAGGAAGTATATTTCCATGTTACATATTTGAAGTTCATGACACTACCTTATTTGTCCAGGCTACCTGGTCTCAATTCATTTGTTGCATCACAGTCTTGCTGGGCCGACCCCCACTTGATTGCTGGATAGAAGAGTACACTCGAGAATATGATTCCACATACCATTGTGTAGCAAGTAAGTAGGCAAAACATAATCCAAGAAATATAGATGTGTGCATATGAGATAATGTAGATGTAGATGTAGATATAAAATCTAGACGCGTCAGTACTTATTTCGTGACGTCAGAGTGGGCTGCTGTCATAGCATTAGTCTCTCAAATGGCTGAGCACGTCAGTTCGGACCAGCCGCTTCATTGCGACTAAGTCGCACTATCTGAGGAGGATGTATTCTATCAGTCCGGGCCATCCTCTCCAGTGAGACTAAGTCACACCATCTGAGGAGGATATGTTTCATCAGTCCGGGCCAGCCGCTTCATTGGGACTAAACCACACCGTCTGAGGAGGATGTATTCCATCAGTCAGGGCCATCCTCTCCAGTAAGACCAAGTCACACCATCTGAGGAGGATATGTTTCATCAGTCCGGGCCAGCCGCTTCATTGGGACTAAACCACACCATCTGAGGAGGATATATTCCATCAGTCCGGGCCATCCTCTCCAGTGAGACCAAGTCACACCATCTGAGGAGGATATGTTTCATCAGTCCGGGCCAGCCGCTTCATTGGGACTAAGTCACACCATCTCAGGGGGATATATTCATCACTCCAGACCATCCGCTTCATTGGGACTAAGTCACACCATCTGAGGAAGATATATTCTATCAAATAAGTTTAAAGTAAAGTAAAGTAAAATTAATGGATTGTCATATTTTGTTCTGGCGTGCTTACGAGTGGGGCCGTTGGCTGAGTTGGTCCTCCTTTAGCTGGCAGGAAAACAATAAGTGCAACTAGCCCAAGGTTCACAATATTTTCAAGAAACAGGAGGCTGAAAAACATGCAAAAATGCACGTCGTGCGCTTTCTCACTGGGGCTACATGATATTTGCTAATCATCGTCTTTGACGGATACGCACGCACACACACACACACACACACACACACACACACACACACACACACACACACACACACACACACACACACACACACACACACACACACACACACACACACACACACACACACACACACACACACACCACACACACACACACAGACACACACCTACACACACACACACCTACACACACACACACATGCACACACACACACATACACATATAAAAACATCGGCCATGGCGAGAATATATAAGTGATCACATTCCAGGGTTTTCTCATTACAAGTCATACACATGACAATGGCATTATTCAGATAAAACACGCCATCAATTCCCGACTTGATTTGAAGGGAGCGCTTGGCAAGATAGACGACGCAATTAACTATTTGTCACCACTAGTGGCCGAGCTCAGCATGTCGCCGGCGCTTGTGAATGCATACCACCTCGACTACATTGTGATCCGCGCTGCCCTTAAGCCTACGTAAAATGTGAATTGCAAATTTTTGATAAACTCACCCAGGTAGGATTTCATAGTATGTCTGCCCACATGCGTGTAACGGGTTCTGGTGCGGACATCCTGGTCATTCCCATTCGATTTACTACTAGCTGGTTGGTTTCAACCACACTTTGCAATTTCTAATCAGTTCAATGAGATATAAATGGATCGTCTGCGGGTTACAATGCTGAAATGTGCACACAGCGTCAGTTACGCTGGTGGATAGCAACTCCAACTAATTAGCAGAAAACGTTGGTTTCTTTCAGGTTGATATACGTGCCAGCGGCTTGAGTGTGCACAGGGAAGCAATACTGCTCGAATGTTGGTACATGCAGTGCTACTCGGAAGTTAGATGAAGACTGGCACTAAGCTCTGGACGGTTGCGATGCTATGCTCCACAAGCCACCACTCCCAGTATCAGCCTACTCCTGCGTTCAGACCGGCGACTGTTATGGCCTGGAGCGATTAATGCGTGTGTGGCAGGCTCACGAATGCTTCCTGGGATGACTCAGAATAATTCATGGTTCAGGAGATTACGCATGGCAGAACTTGTTTTGATGAGCATTCCTCCGATTGTGCTTGCCGATGAACACCTCGCACGCCAATGATAGCCAAGCCAATTTTTAACCAAAAGCCGTTCTTTGCAAGCTGAGAAACGGATAACATGGATGCGAATAGCCGAAGGCTGCATAAATCATAGCATGAAGAGGCCCGGGGCTGTGCTTCATGTAAATATGACAGTGCATGCTGTAAACGTGTCGCCGATTGGCGAGATACGCTAGTTTATGGTGATGAATACGAGCACCCAACAACTCGGGCAGCATTGCAGCTGAATAGACCACGATATAGTGGATGTTGTGAAATTTCCTGCCAGCTGTGTGCGTTGGATATAGATCCTGTAGATGGATTTGTTTGGCTTGTGTTAGCCTCCGCTTCCGCTCGTTCGTCACGTTGAGAAGAGAAGGGTTTAGGCTAGAATCCAGCTAGTCTAGCCTGGCTGGGTCATGGTCACAATATAACAAATTTGTCGTCTGGCATAGCGGAAGATCAGCTATAAATACAGATTGAAACATGGCTACTGCTAGATGGTGATATCCAAAGTGTGATTATTTACCCGCGCAGTCTTTCCTGTCAGATACTTACACCACGTCTTAGGGGTCCTTTTATACCTCCCCTCTAATCTCCAAACTAAACGTTGCACGAAAACGAAAGTGATGTCATCGGGAAGCGCTTGACGAGCAGGGTCCGAAACCACCCACAAATTTTATTCCCGGAAAACGTGACGTCACTAGGGGGTCTATGGGATCACAACCGATATCATGTTTTGGAATCCGGGGAGTTTATTTCGGATGAGATTTAAAAAACAAAGTCTTTGGAATTAGAATAGGAAGGCGAAATCGACCATGGCCCCCCAACATGTTTGCCCATCCAATTTATTTTTATTTCCCAAATTTTGAGTTTTCATTTTCTGGATTTTTTATTTGTTCTAATGTGTAAAGCAGACCGAGAAACGTTGTTTTAATTCAAGTTGTTCTCATAAAACGTGTTTACCTTAGCCAGCTTCTTGAACGTTAGCCGTAATGGGGACATATGCAAAACTAATAAGTCATCAAAAACGATTAAAAATCAAAACCTCCTCTAGTGCGTTTTGTTGCATTCCTAAGGTTAAGCAAACGCTGAAAGCTTCATTCGAGCATATCTGTCCGTTCAAGCGTGACGACTGGCTAAACGTTCTTGGAGATTACTTCACCTGACCTCGACTAACTCGTTGACCATAGATGATCTGACCTCAAAAATTTGCACACAACATTCCAAATTGATGTGGGAAAAGGTATGCTGGATTTCGGTGCGCCGCCGCGCATTGTTTTTTTTTCACTATCCGAGAAAGAATTAAAGGGGTGTAAAACGACCCAACCCGGAGACCATTTAAAAATTAGAGCATTCAAATATAAACGGCGAACATAAACAAACTATGTATATTAACGCGATCCATTGTTACATTTCTGTCCTTGGCCCTCCAGATCCCGAGTGCATTCCATCTCTCGCCGCCCCCCCCCTTCGTCCCCTCCTTGGATACGTCTCTGCCACTAGTTGCTCTGAGCTGGATCGTATGCACAATTAGGATCTCACAGAGCAGGTACCTGATTGTTTAAAACCGGGATCTTCAGTCCATTGGAAGAAATACTTTTGGAGAGTATTTTTCCACTGCAGCACACATGCCCAGAATGGATCTTGGGACACCACCTCTCAATTACTTTGAAGGTAGTTATTTTAGATTAGACATTCTACAAACTGAAGATCATGTCTGAAATTGTCCTGATTTCAGTTCTTCCTAACCCAACCATTACATGACCTCTCTGAGGTCTATCTGAAGGCATGCTTGCTCCTCTCGTTTGTCTGAATATTTTCAATCACAGTGGCCACACTGTAAACTGGCCAGGGGTGTTTTAAGCGTGCATTTATACACGTAGAACTGATAATATATAGAAGAAAAGCAGAACATAGCAGATAATATAAGGCATATGGCGATGACAAATCAGCTAAATTTATAAATGACATGTCCTATCAGCTCGCAAACATTGCATTAAGATAAATTTGAGTCCGCTTCCACAACCAAAATGGACAATACCAGTTCTATTTAGCCAGTTAAACCATGGTAAACAAGAACAGCTATAATCACCTGCTGGACAAAACTTGCCACCTCAGGCGGCAAGACATGAACCCTCCAAGGTCATCAGCTTCAGCACAATTCCGCTCAGACAACCACCCAGCCGAATGAAGTTGAACTACCAGTGTCCTGCAATCTGACACGATAAGGCTATCACGTCACATCACATCACGTCGTATCACACCAGGTCAAACAAGGTCATTGTCCAAGGCACGCACAGCGCTACTGCGGCTCTCCATGGAAGACAAAGTATTTCGGAACAGCCGAGGAGCCATTGTTAAATCAAACATTACTGCGATGAGAGATTACTGCACTTCTGAGATATAATGATACTGTAGGGCGGCGAGGTCTGGGGCGGGGTCGGTGTGGGGGGTGGATGGGGAGGGGTTGGTAGGGGTGATGGTTTGGGAGGGGGAGTGGGAGGGGATCATAGGGGTGGTGGTTTGGAAGGGAGGGGAGGGGTGGTCTGGTCTTGTCTTGGGTGGGGTAAAGGGGGGGATAATAGATGGGTCGGTCTAGGGGGGGGGAGTGGTTGGTATTCGTCTAGCAGGTTAGGTCTTGAGTGGTGTCTGAGTAGCAGTCGTCTGAGTTTGGAGTAGTCTTGTGTGGTCGTCTTGGAGTCTTGTGTAGTGTAGTTGGTCTTCTGTCGTCTGAATAGTGGCGTTTTTGTGTGTGTTTCGTCTCGGAGTCTTGTGCGGTGTAGTGTTATTGGGTCTTGCTCCACTGCGGTGCGCCCTTGACGTCGAAGCGACCTGGAGACAGTGTTTCCGCACGGCCGCCGGCCGGCGGCCATGTTTGCTGCGCACACGGGCGCTGGGCGGGTTCTCCCCGACCCGTGCCGATCTCGTTTCCGGTGGGCCGACTCCCCGCCGGTGCGGCCCACAGAGAGCGGTGACCGGCGAGTCCACGGTGTAGTTTGTGCTGTCATCATGTGTCATATCATCATGTCTTCGTATAGTCATCTTGTCGGCGCCCCGTAACTCGTTATCCTAACACAAATTTATATAGCGAGGCCAAGTCTTCCACTGCACCACTTCCATTCGTGAGTGAACCTGGCTTGGTCGTGGCGCCAGGGGGGATAGAGGAACCGCATGGTTGGAGAGACCTAGGAAGGGGGGGTCATAAGAGTAATGGACGGACATTGGAGTTGGAAATGCGTCCGTCACCGGCCCTCTTCCAGCTTCGGGGCCCTCTTAAGTGTTAAAGTCCCCGCTTTGTTTCCCTCCATGTCATCCACCTGCATGCTCCCACGGGTCACCGGACTGGCAAATTGAGGGCCTAGGTAATTATCCTGGGTCAAATTTTGGCAACGAGGGTTTCTGACAGCTAGTTGCGTACGCAGAGTTCCAACAGCTCCCACTGGTCCTTAACTACCCATAGCTACTTCATGCATGCTCCCACGTAGTCCATTCATTTCCATCTTCCATTCCGAACATTCGCTGTCTACTAAAAGTGTTGGCCCGATATTTCCCTTCCAGTGGTACGTGCGCATTCAGCGAGTCTTACTCCCTCAGACCGTTGCTTAGGGCTTTCTAGCCCAAAGTTAAATGTTAATTACCCGTGCTTAGGTCCACAACCGTGACCGGCTGACGCGACACTGTTGGTTGGGAATGATATACTATTTACTTTACTGCCTTCAAGGCTCGATGACACTGGGCTGCGATATTCCGTTAGTTTCTGATGGTCTTATGCTGGGCTTGAGTAATAATGGCCGACATACCTACACTTTAAATGAGTCAACGCCTTGCCAGGTCTTGCATGCTCTAACTTGCGATCGGCGGGCACCCCCACAGGTGGTCCTGGGCCACAAATCGGTCGGGATGGCCCCCTGTCGTCTTTCTAACCTATCCTGCCCGGGGTCATGGTCGGGAGACCCTCAAATCCCCTGCCTGTCCTATCCTTGGGGGCTTACGGAACGCCAAACTTCATCTCCCCTGTCTGTGCCGTAATCGAGAGGCCCAGGCCTACTGGAATAGCAGAGACGGGGAAGGAGTACCAACCTGGCCGTTTTTAGCTGTTACCTAAACTGTTCGCACAGATTCATCCCGACCCAAAATTGGGTGCCGCTGCCTGCGAGCTTACCCATGGACCCCGTCGGGTCTGACCACCCTCGGGATGCCCTTCCGCGCTCTGTGATCACCAGGCCGGAGGGGGTTTGCGGCCTATAATTACTCAAGTTCTCCAGCTGCCTTGTTAATTATCCAGTCTTTTCGGCACGCTTTCCCAGGGGTTCAACCAACGGTGTTTCGTCATTCCCGTCTTCTATCAGCTATCCTCCGTCTCTTCCGAAGAGAAGAGGGCGGAGGCTATTCGTAGCTCACGTTTGGGCCCATGGAATTTATCGCCCGTGGAAGGGCGGCGTGCAAACCTCGCTAAAATGACACCTCATAAAACCTCGTCTCCTCGTGGTATTGTCAATGACAATAAAACCTCGTCTCCTCGCTAACATGCGTAAGTCGTCCCACGTTTTTCCGTCACAGACGGTAGTCTGTGTCATGTATCATCCATGACATTCATGTATCATCCACCAACCTTGGAACCATGCTCCAGAATACCCTTGATCGTCACACACTTCGCTCCTCCCCCTTACCCTTCCCGGGGCTAACGGCTACCCATACCCCGCGGGTCGGACCATCACGTACACAAAACCGGTGGCGGACGGGTCACATGGTTTGCATGATGGGTGGAGGGTACATCGCCACTCCCTGGCCTGATTCACTCACATTTCTCGCTGTCTAGCAGGGGTGACCCAGTCGACCCGTACGTGAGTGAAATTCACAGTTTAACTCATCATTGTTCACATTCACTGCACTTTACACAGTCTCGACTGCTCTTCTAGGGCAGTGTGCTTCCGACCATCTTGGGTGGTCTGCCCACGACGACTGCCTTGGGTGGTGTCCCTGACGACGCTCTTGGGTGGTCTGCCTGCGACGACTGCCTTGGGTGGTGTGTCCCGACTTCCCCGGGGTGGCGCTTATAAATGGCGTCGCCCCTGGGAGCGGCCGGCCCCAGATATCAGGCAACGCACGCCATCTCTTTGTGCCCCGTGGCCTGGCTGGTGGCTAATGGTGCCGGCTGGTGACGCTGGTGACTGGTGACTGGTGACTGGTGACTGGTGACCGCCGGCCGCTGATTGGTGGTTGGCGGTTTTCCGGCTGTCCAGAGCGGTAGCTGCTTCTAGGCCACTGGGTCAGGCTGATACCCTGTGGCTGGGCGGAAGTCATTGCTTGTTTTGGGGCACCGGCACGAAGTGGCTGCATGTTGACACTAAGGTGTTGGCGTTTCCAGTCGCGGCGCCTGGATGTCTCGCGGGTCGGGCCGCCGCATGGCGACCGCGTGAAACGCCGTGTTGAAAATGTAAGCCGTCATACAATACCTCAAGATACATCGAGACACATGAAGCATTACTGAGATACACAGAGTATTGCACATCCTTCGAATGCCAGTACATGTGATGAGGTGCAACATTTCATCTAGATTCATAGATCGCATACAATTCTCTGGCAAGGCCTCTGGTCCAGAACATCACGGAAATCGTTCATATTGTGTAATATTTTTTTTTTTTAAATAAGTGTTTGTGACACTGAGTGTGGCATACGGACCAGCTACAGAGAACAAATGACACTCACCCTTCCTTATGCCCCCGACGAGGCCAATGACTCTTTACTTGTGCATATATGGACATTGGACATCAAATGGTGCGTTTGACCATAAGGAATTATTTATGTCAATCCGTGCGCAATTTTGCAGAAGCAAAATACACAGTCCCAAGTAGTTTTCATGAAATTGCCCATTTGTCTTACTGACTTCGCCTTTGCGAAATTGTTTACATTTTACCTTCTAAAAATGTAGATTACTCCAGGACAATTCGCTTGACTTACCCAATTAGCCCAAGCGATTCCCAGATCTCATGCAGGGGCGGGAATCCGCCTCCACTACAGATTCAGGCCTAAACGAGCCCTTCCGTAGCAGGGTTAAAAAAAAATAGCTGAATGTCGAGAAATAGCCCCAGGCTTTCATCTGCTTCGCAATGGAGGTGTAGTGTGATAAAGGCGTCCCCGCCTATCACTAATGCTTCGGAAACCACGAGGGTTGGCGACACCTTCAGGGTAGATGGGATGTCAGTGCACGTCTCCCAGCTGGGAATGGGACTGTCACAGGTCAATACCAGCCCGAGGTCAACCAGGCTCAATATACCAAATCCGGCAATTTTGGGAACTGCCATCCGACTCGATATAGCTTAACCGGAAATAGTTTCAACTACGACACATGTATTCCCGATATCCGGAGAAAAAAAAATTCGCCGTGATATTGGTGTCGCTACCACCAACAGGACAGCAACAGTAGCACAGCTTGGTGTCGCTACTACCAAAAGGACAGCAACAGTAGCACAGCTTGGTGTCGCTAACAACAACAGGACAGCAACAGTAGTACAGCTTGGTGTCGCTATTCCAAAGGACAGCAACAGTAGCACAGCTTGGTATCGCTACTACCAAAAGGACAACAACAGTAGCACAGCTTGGTGTCGCTACTACCAAAAGTACAGCAACAGTAGCACAGCTTGATGTCGCTACTACCAAAAGAAAAGCAACAGTAGCACAGCTTGGTATCGCTACTACCAAAAGGACAACAACAGTAGCACAGCTTGGTGTCGCTACTACCAAAAGGACAGCAACGGTAGCACAGCTTGATGTCGCTACTACCAAAAGAAAAGCAACAATAGCACAGCTTGGTGTCGCTATTACCAAAAGGACAGCGACAGTGTCACAAAAGCTATTGGTCCAAAACTTTAGGCGTCAATCTTCACTTTGAAGGTCGATATCGAAGTTTGCTAAGGGATTTCAACTCTGTTCCTTTAAACGAATCGCTTCCTGCTTTTTGAAGAGTGAACCGGAAGCGGTGCTCTACATCACTTGGCCTTGGAGTTGCTTCCCAAAAGTATTGGGGGAAGGGGAGGATTGCACCACTGCACTGTGCGTCTTAAGATTCGGGGCTGATATCAGACAGAAATAGATATCCTTTAGTTGTCCTGTCCTAGATCAGGATAGGGATAGTCCAGCATTCCCCAGGCTTGGAGGAGCAATGTAGCATATGGAGTCAAATTGTACTGGAACTCCCAACTAGTGTGTGGCGCGTTCGGTGTAGTATACAGAGTGTACTTGAATTATAACTACCAGCTTATGGATGGCGTCAGGGACGGATCCAGGGGGAGGGGCGAAGGGCGCGCCCACCACCCGCGCCCACCATCCCTAGCACTCCGGAAGGCGCCCCCGATGGAGATGGGGCGCCCCTCTGGGTGGACAAAGCGACCTTCCGAGTGCACCACTCCCCCTCCACCTGCTCAACGAAATACTAGATCGAAGGCGTCCTTCCAAGTGGAAAGCCACCTATGTGCGGATGCCCAGTACAGGGGGGGGAGTGGGGGATCCCCTCTCCCCCTTCCAGCTGAACTAATATTCTAGCCGAAGGCACCCCTCCGGGTACAAAGACGCCCACTCAAATGTCTTGCCTTTCTCAGCGAAATCTTAGATTCATCGGCGGGTGCCGTGATTAGTGCATACAGGTACTATTGCATAGGTACTACTGCTGTCAGCTTGTGGGTGGCATGCTCATCGTAGTATCCAGATGGTACTACTGCTGTCAGCTTGTGGGTGGCATGCCCAGTGTAGTATGCAGGGGTTGCCTATGTAATAAATGCCTCTACGTGTTGCTCCCGCCAAATTTATTGCCAGCCGGCGGCAGCGTGCGTTGCCCGCGCTCCCGGCCCGCCAACCATCGGCGGACTGTGATGAGACGCAGTTTGCCGCCGCCCGCCGTCCATTACCACACTGGCAGCCGTACACGCCGTCGATTCAATGCGCGCGCGCGCGTGTGTCTGTCCGATCGGCCTGCGCTGTCGGCCTGATGTGCGTCAGGTTCGTCTGCGGCGCGCTCCGAGCGGGGCCGAGAGCGGCGCATCAGTCGGTGGCAGCAGCGTGGACCATTAGCAGGCCGGCGTTAGTTGGTCGGCGCCCCGGCCCCGCGGGATGTGGTGCCGGCGATACGACAACAAACACTTCCAGTGCGAGGTGGAATGCAGAGACGCAGCCAATGGAGGGAGGCGCACCTAGCACCCAAAGATATACTAGGTGAAACGAGAAATTTTGGGATTTTATCCACGCGATGCCTTGAATTTTTGACGCGCTTTGTGCGCCGGAAGCTTTCTTTGTTTATCACATGTTCTATCGTGGAGACCCCCTTAGGAAAATCTTGGCTGCGCCACAGATGTAATGTAAGCAATAACCGCATTTATTCCCGACATGCCAGAGCACACCAAAAGTATGTGCATTGTAGCTTCAGTCGGGATCAGCAGTAACTATAAGCAATATTAATACGCTGTTCTATTCATCGAACGCCTGTACCTGTCCAACATTTATGAGTGCCCGAATGGGTCGCATTCCTTACCTTACTTAATACCAGATTTCTCCTCAGTTGTTGGATGTTTCACTTCTTCAGGGTACGCAATTGTCATCGCTATGGCCGGAAATAGGGGGGGGGGGTGCGTGCATCGAGCGGCGGCCCCCGCTCCAGGTGCGGCGCACCACGATCCGTCTCCCGACCCGGCAGCGTCCAACACCGCCAGCCCGACGTGATGAACGAAGCCCGCGAAAGCGAGCGTGCGCTCGCGAGCAATCTGTCGTCGAGCCAGAAGACATGGGCGGGCGGCGACGGCCAGCCCGCCTCCACGGACGACAGGGAGCGAGCGGCACCGGGGAGGGGCCTGGGGAATGCCGTGGGACGACTGGCGCTGGGTGCTGGGTTATAATGGACCTGCTCCATTGTTCGACGATGAAGAATAAGATCGGGTAGCTTCGGGGAGCTTAGGAAAGCAAAATAGCAAACGAATGGAACGACGGGTGGGGATTTTGCGGTATATCAGATGTTTGCGAACAGCTGCTTTCTTTCATGGAGGAATCAGCTTTTCGACTAGTCATACCAAACGTCTAAACATACTAAGCATACAAGCACGTCTAATTATACTACTACACGTCTAAAATATCCTATCCTAAAATATCGATACACCTGAAGCCTGGACATGTGTCGCCCAGGGGACCCAAAGCGCAGCCAAGCAGAATCTTTTGGAAGTAGGAATAAACGAAAACATTGACCTAGCTCAGGTCAATGAAGACCACATACAAAAATGTTCTGGGATTGATAACTCACCTAAATGAATATTTATTGAAATGGAACTTGCCATATAAGTACAATTTGACAGTGCGTACAAAACGTGTATCTCGGATTTATGTCTCTTGTCAATTCAGTGACCTGAGGTCACGGTCAATTTTTAACCAATTTTCCTTTTTATGATATGCATGTTCTTCCAACTGCGTTTTTTTTCTTGGTATGCATGCAAGAACATGAGCGGAAGTTCTTTATCCAATCTGATTGGTCTCCATCAAATGACCTGAGGCCAGGTCAAGATAGAGGCCTATTTAGACACTCACGTTTTATGGCTTATTTCGAGTTTTCATGATCTAAGCAGTATTAAACCTCCATTGCACGACATAGGCTATCCAATGCAACCAAAATTATGAATCGTGAAGGTCAAGGTCATCCTAGGCCATTGTCTGATCACATTTTTTTTAAAAGAATTGAAAATGTGTTGAAATGAAGCTCACTACATGATTACAATCAGGGGGGGCGGAACTTACGAGGCGCCGGGGCGCTGCGTCCCTCCTCCCCTGCGCGAGCAAGAGTCAAACCCCTTGGTGAGCTCACTAAAACTGCTTACTCTCCCTAGATGCCGTGCGTCTTAAAATGAATATTCGTAAAACTTAAACGCTGCATCCTGACAGATTATGTAGGTATAGCTTGAACACATTATCTTTTTCTGGTCATTTTCTCAGTATTTCTAATGATTGAAAGGAATGATTGTCCACAACACACAACGCACAACACGCTTCGACTCATTACTCCTAAAATTCACCAAAAAATATTTTCTTGCAGTATCTTCAGCTGAAGTTACGGCCACGCCACCCATAACTTGCGCCCATAACTGGCTGATTCAGGGGGCCCATGTTGACATGCTAGCTAGGGGCAGCCTCTCCAGCTTCTCGCAAATAGCACGTAAGGGGGGGGGGGCTTGTGGGACCAAGTTATGTTCTCACTTGTGGACATTCATTGCGGAACGCTTGGTGGAAAACTTGTCGTCATGTCGTGTCAGGGTATCAGGGTGTCAGGGACCTGTGACGATCGTTCGGGAACCTGGTCCGGCAGATTTCGGCAGATTTTGCACTTTTCCAGCTTGGATCCAAATAGATTGCAAGCTATTCATGACATCCTTATGAAATACATATCAACGTGTTTGTCATTGAATTTCAATCCCATTGATGAGTGGCATGATCCGATTCAATCGAATCCAATCCAAGCAATTACGTGCTCATGTGCAGATCAGGTCAAGTCATGGAGTGTCAATATGCGGTTTGGGTTTTCGATCCCAAGCGCATAATGTTGCCCGCTAGAGGGTTTAATTGGAAATCAGCGTCCAAAGTTACACTATGAAGTAGGTTGAACCACCTTTCGTCAACTGACATCTGACCTTTACCGACCAGAGGTCAACACAAGCACATGGGGTCAATGTGAATCAAGGCTGGTTCTAGGGTACTTGTGTGTGTGCTGATTTCGGATTAAGTGGTCGTGTTTATTCCACAGGGTCGCAAATTACTTCGAGCCCACAAATCCCGACCCCATATTGACCCTGCGTTGCTTGCTGTGCTATGCTATAGGAGGCTATGGGATGCAAAATAATGCTAGAGGATCATGCGACCCCTCCTTGGACTTAGATTGAATGTTGGACATAGTTGTGTGCATTTCATGAATGTATCATGCATAATTATACATCCATTTGTGTTCGAACTTGAAAACAGGGCGAAATCTGCGGAAATCCGCCGGAACATGTGCAAGAACTATCGTGTCAGGTTTGTGACCTAACCGGACAAGAAGATTAATGCCAATAGTTCTGCAATGAATGTGCATAGTTCTGCGATGAATGTGCATAGTTATGTGCAGAATTTCATTGCATTGTATCCAACCATTTCTAAAACATGCTGTATGAAATACGCGAAATTACCCTCGGCACCACACTCGCGGGGTCAAAATGCTCGGTATAAATTTGCAAGGTTCCTTAAAAACCACAATAACTAAAACGCTACAAGAGCTAAAATGAAAATTATATATCAATACACGCGCAATCAGAGGTGAAGCCAAGGGGGAGCACCGCCCGTGTCACCAAAAAATCACGCCAGATCAACGAAATTGTGCTATTTTTACCATGCCATACGAAACATTTTCGGCGCACTTGGTGCGCGGGGTCCCCAAGCCGTTTTTTGGTGGTCGGGCCTCCCTAAAGAAATTCCTGGTTGTGACCCCAGTGCGCAACGCCCATCAGCTACAAAAAACTGCAGCGCGTTCACACAAGCCGTTTTTATGAATACTACAAAAGCCTCAGGGGGTCGCAACCCTCCTTCCCCGTCTTGCGCGGGTTAATGCTGGCATTAACCCGCCTCGCCCCGTCTCGGGGGATCATTACAATATGCACTCTGCACAAGTAAAAATTGAAATGTTGACTTTTGGGTAGGCACTAATTGTAGGGTCATGGTCAATTTCGCCGTCCTCTTCTGATTACAAAGAACTTTAATTTTTAAAATTTCCCCAAAACGTACTCCCCAAAGCCCCCAAAATGATGTGAGTCGTGACCACATTTAGCCCTAGTGACGACATTTCTTTGGGTGGGTTTGGGCTCTTCGTACTCGTTTAGCACTTTTCGATGACACCACTTTTATTTTCGTGCAGCGCTTAGTTTGCAAATTAGATAATGTACCCCCGAGACGGGGTGTGATAATCTGACCGGAAAGACCGGAGGGGATTAAGAGACAAACATTCATTCCGCAGCCAGCAGACAGTCATCATTTTGATAATTATGACAACCGCAGGGCAGTGGGATGCCTGGAAATTGCGAAAATTCGATTTTTCCTCATTGACCCTAATGCAAGCTAGCAAGCGCGTCGCCAGTATTTAAACACTACACTTGCATTAACTTGTCCATCTGAAAGCGTGGCGACTCACTAGGTCATTTCTAGCCTGATCTATAGTATATAGTGAAATGGCTCATTCCAGCACTGCGATCATTGCTATTGTATGAAAAATATATTTATCAGAAGGCACAAACACATTGACTAACTCCCGGAAGTACAGCCTGAGGTCAATAAATGCTGAGAGTTGCCGCTCACAAAAAGCAAGGGGAAAATTTGTCTCACAAACGAATGTTGCAAGCAGCTAAAACGTGTCCTTCTTTCAAGCGGAACACGTCGGATTTAGAAATTTCATAGTACCCCTACGAACTTGCACGACAAAATTAACCTTAGCCTTTATCGTCCCCCCCTCATCCGAATCCGTGGCGTAGCTATGCCACGGGGTAGCACAATTTCAAGCTGACAATGCGTCGACAAAAATTATTTGCGTGAGTGATAACAAATTGTCGCCAACACCAACGACTACGCCACCGAAAAAAAGAGGTCTGAGTACAGCGCCCCCTCGCTGCGATACGCTCCGCCGCCCTAGATTGCATTATCTTAAAATAAAAAGTACAACGCTTAAAAGCGTATATCTTGGAATTGCGTGGACAGGTCAGTGACTTAAGGTCACTACTAATTTTGGCCCATGATGGACCGATTTGACTATTCTAACATGCGCTGTGTAATTCGCTATCAAATGGCGTTCGTTTTGACTGTGTCTTTACCAGAAAGGGAAATATAAAATGTTTTTAGAGTGAATTGTTTCTGCAAATCCGTCATTTTGAATGAAAAATATATAAAATAACAAACGAGACCATTTTGCGGGTCCTGTTCGTCGATAGCTTTCCGATGATATCCGGTTTGCGTTCGGCACCGCTTAGTTTGGAAGTCAGAAGGTTGTCTCGAACAACCCCCTCCCACGAGACGGGTTCGAGTATCTGACCGGAGAGACGGGAGCGTTGATATCCACAGAAGTCAGTACCACTTACAAGTCACGCCTTTGTGCATGTACGGGCTCAGTGGCACAGCCTGGATTTTCTTAAAGGAGGGGGGTGGGTGACGCAAAAGATGGCATGAGACAGAGAAAGCTTTTGTGCCGATAATTTTTGGTTTTGTGTGGTGAAAATCCCAAAATGTCTTCTTTGATCTGGCGTATATTTAATTGCTAGGGGGCTCCCCTTGGCTGGGCTTCTGTACATCCTGATTTGAAATGTCGTTTTAAGTAAAGCATGGTGGCACTCGTTCGGTCGAAAAATATATAAAATTATCCAGGAATCCACTAGTGCCGAACTCAGGTTATTTTGATTGTATTTTCGTCCCGTCATTTGAGAGGTGAAGCAAGTGAAAATTTGAAAGATAATCGAATCGATGTCTTTCAAGCGATGCAATTATATATCAAATGACATGCACAATACCCATCCACCCCCCCCCCCCCATTTCAAGGATTAACTTATAAGCTACAGTAATACACATAGTAGTAGATCGGAAACATTTCACATACGTAACATTGGCTCAAATGTGCCTACCCACGAATAACACGTTGTGGCGCGGTTGGCGCATGGCATGAACGAAGTTTTGCCGTCATCAGTGGAGGTGCCTAAATTATTAACATGCGCACTGGCTAGCTGGTGTAAGAATTGTCCCCCTTTCAGGCTGGGGATCAGGATCCTTCAGGACCTGTTCTTTCCGATATGTGGAAATTAATACCGGGAGTTTATTTATATAAAATACGTTTTGGGAACTTACACGAGCTTAAACTCAATTTGATCTATTGTACCTTCAAAATGTAAGATTGAAAATGTGTTTTATTGGGGGGTGGGGGGGGGGACTGGACCCCACGCAAATATATAGAAATTCCACCCGTGATCAATACCAAACATCGTCGACCCCGCCATGGCAAAATAGTGCAGGGGATATCGGCGGCTGTAGATGCATTCTTTACATGCAACGTCCATTAAGTTTAACGTAATGTTAAAGTTTAGAAATATTGACGGAATCTGTCCGACTCAACTCCGATGGTGGCGGAACCCATGGCAGACACATTGCATCACGTTCTCAAATGTGAAAATATTCCGGCAACTTTGGCGTTGGATGGTCGTCAAAGTTGGGAGGCTGGTTTCGCGTCCAGCCGGATTGTCGGTGGCGGGCGGCAGGCGCCCCCAATGGCGGATGAACACCAAGCACCGATGGCACCTCTGGGTAATCGTTTTACCTTATGCTAATGCTTAAGGAAAGTCGGCTCATCTACGTCCACAGCATCGCTAGGCAGCCATTTATTTCGAATGGGAAAGCGAATCGGCGCATGTACGTCCGATGCCATTCGTGGATGGCTAATTGCGTTATTCCTTCGAGTGTGTACGCGGACATACAGTGCGTGTGGGAGTGCGTGTTGGAGTGCGCGTCGAAGTGCGTGTGGGTGGTGTGGTGTCTACAATGCTCCTGCTAGCTTGTTGGCGTGCAAGTAGTAAATAGTAATTGGAGGAGTTTACACGCTTTTGGGTGTTTGTCACCCAAAGGCAATGGAAACGAGAGGGTGATGCACTCTTTTTTTGCAGGAGCCCTTAAATGGTTGCTTTTTAGCGTACAAGCTACTACAGTCTAGCAGGATGTAGCCTGTGATTGTGGTTGGAGCGGTGAGGTGTAGAGTTTTGTTGCATC
Source organism: Ashinkailepas kermadecensis (assembly GCA_034440615.1). Lineage (NCBI taxonomy): Eukaryota > Metazoa > Arthropoda > Thecostraca > Neolepadidae > Ashinkailepas > Ashinkailepas kermadecensis. The sequence goes on from JAOTOM010003185.1 coordinate 112,816, forward strand.
CATGTGTTCTGGTGATGCTTAGGTATGTAGCGAGTAGGAGCCGAATATTCCACGCTGGGATAAGTGATCGATGCTAAGGCTTGCTTTGCCAGCCGATCTGCTTGCTCGTGTTCCGGGATGTTGGCGTGACCCGGAATACAGAGGAAGGATAGGTTGTTTACGTTGCAGGACACGGCTTGCTGCAGTCGATCAATGACTGGACGTGGGCAGCCGTGTGTGTTGCTAATTGACTAAAGGACTGATTTGGTATCTAAGCAAATTACTACTATTTTCGCTTTATGCCTCTTTAGAATGGAGATAGCGGCCAGATTATCCAGTGCTTCAGCGGTGTAGATGGAAAAGTTATCCGGTGGACGCTTGGAAAGCCTAAGGTATGGTCTAGTGATACCGATGCCTACTTTTTTCCATTGTTATCTTTTATACTTTGACCTAGTGTTTTCCCATCCGTGAATACGAGTGTATTGTGATTGTTGACATCGGCGAATTTGTTGAAGGTGCCAAGAATTTCAGCCGATGTAATGTCCGATTTTATTTCTGAGAGCAAGTAATCGGCCTTTGGTTGACTGATGGCCCAGAATAGCCTAGTGGGCGGTTGAGCTGCAGCGGTTGGCATTGTGACGTTAAGATCTGAAGGAGCCGTGGTAATTTGAGCACTAAATGGTGGCAGTTTGCGCCAAATTCGGCTCCTATCGTATACGTCGGGCTTAATGCATTGCTGTGCCGTGTGATTTTCAATGGATTTGATTTTAATGTAGTAGCGGCACAGCTGTTGTGTCTCAGTCATAAAGTCATAAAGTACTAAGGCTTAATAAGAGCCACAGGGGCCCATCTGGGTTAAGCCTATCTAGAAAAGGTACTAGAAATGGACATACTCCCACCCCAATCAATCCCTTATCCCAAGTTCCTAGGAAGCTATATATCCCAGCCTATCTAGCACCACTCACTTGCTACCGCATAACACCCTCAACAATCACAAGCTCCTCCCATCATACCCATCGTGCCACCATAGACAATCTGATCAGCATCACATCCCGAAGGAAGGTGCCGAATCCACTGCTAGGCACATCCCACACAAATTCATAAAGCGTTCAGACTTAATAAGAGACTCACTTGCTATTGCATAATACACTGAACAATTACAAACTCCTCCCATCATACCCATTGTGCTACCATAGACAATCTCATCAGTATCACATCCCGAAGGAAGGTGCTGAATCCACTGCTAGGTACACCCTATATAAAGTTATAAAGCTTTTAGACTTAATAAGAGACTCACTTGCTATTGCATAACACACTCAACAATTACAAACTCCTCCCAACTCCCAACTCCTCCCTGTCGATCAACCCTCCCTGGAATACAGAAAAACAAGCCCCCTATTCTTATAATGATTGTCTATGCCGTTTTTTTAAATGTTCAATGTGTTGCTTCTGACAATGTTCCTGGCAGCTGGTTCCAGTGTTCTACTACCCTGTTGGTGAAGAAAGACTGTCTTAACCTTGTCCTGCTGTGATTAACTTTAATTTTGAATTGATGACCTCTAATTGCATCATTTCTGTTAAATTCAAACATTTCCCTGAGATATCCCTGTTCCTGACCATGAACAAATTTAAAAACCTCGATGAGATCTCCTCTCAGCCTTCTATATCTAAGTGAAAACATATTCAATTTCTTCAGTCTTTCCTCATATGCCAGGTTGCCTATACCATTAACCATTTTTGTTGCCCTCTTTTGTACTCTCTCTCTAAAAGCCAACAATCTTTCTCATAACTAGGGGACCAAGCTTGGACACCGTATTCCAAATGTGGCCTGACATATGCACAGTAAAGCTTCCTGATGACCTCCTCACTTTTGTATGACACATTCCTCTGTATTGCCCCAAGCATTCTTAGTGCCTTCTTCCTGGCTTCTTTGGTCTGTTCTGATGCCCCCAATTTTGTGTTCAAAATAACACCTAAGTCCTTCTCCTGCTGAGTCACAGATAGTACTTGGCCACCCATCAAGTATGGAGTCTTCATATGCTGCCTACCTACATGCATGACTTTGCACTTATCAAAATTAAACTTCATTTGCCATTTTTCGGACCACTTCACTAGCTCGTCTAAGTCTTTCTGCAGCAAAACCTGCTCATTGTGCCCTGTTATTGCCCTAAAGATCTTCAAATTATCCGCAAATTTCAAAACCTTGCTGCTTAGGCCACATTCAATGCTATTCACATATATAATGAACAATAGTGGCCCCAGTACCGACCCCTGGGGGACTCCACTAAGAACATTTTGCCATGATGACTTTGTACCATTTAGCATCACTCTCTGCTGTCTATCTGAAAGCCACAACGCTATCCATTTTAGGATGCTACCTGCAATACCATGGACCTGAAGCTGCATCATTAACCGTTTATGGGGTACCTTGTCAAAGGCCTTACTAAAGTCAAGATATGCTACATCAACCTGATTTCCCTGATCAAATTGTTCTGTAGCAAAATTCAAAAAGTCCAAGAGATTTGTGAGACACGATCGCCCTTTTCTAAACCCATGTTGAGTATCTTGAATCAATCTGTTTCCTTCCAGAAAACTAACTATTCTATCCTTGATAATTGATTCGAGTACCTTGCAGACTAGGGATGTGAGGCTTACTGGCCTATAGTTTTCAACTTTCCCTCTTTCTCCTTTCTTGAAAATAGGAACTACATTTGCCCTTTTCCAATCTGTTGGAATTGGAGCGGAGGGGAGACGTGTGTTAGTCTACTAGAAGATTGGATTTCGGTGTGGCACTGAGGGCTCCTGTGGCTGCTCTGATGCAGTTGTTTTGAGTAGTTTCTAATTTTGTCCGCAGTGTTCCTGAAATGGAAGCAAAGATGAGTGCTGTTGTATACTGGAATGGGTCGTAGTTGACTTGACTTGGCTTGTAGAGTCGCAATAGTGCTTTCCTGTCCCCGCCCCAATCTGTGCCTGCAAGTGCACGGAGAGTGTTGGCGCGCTTTGCGCATCTCTTGGAGATAGAGGTGGTATATGTGTTGAAGCTAAGGCTTTGGCCCAAGTGTACTCCAAATAACTTGAAGCTATTTACTTGTCAGATAGCTTTGCCGTAGACGTTAACTAGGAAAGCTGTGGGTGTAATGCGAAGGCGACTATATGCGACTGCTGATTTTTCTGCTGACAGGGTTTGTTTTGCATCACTTTGCCATGTAGTCCAACACTGTTTGAATGTTTCTTTCCAGCGTTTAGGAAGCATTTTGCTATTGTCAAAACAGCTATGTCGTCCGCGAAAAGTGAATATTGGAGTGATGTGTCGGTGTGATCAGCAAGTATGTCATTAATCATGATGAGGGAGAGGCTCGACGAGAGCACGCTCCCTTGTGCCAGGCCCTGAGCCTGAGATGTGGTGCTGCTTGATGTGACGCTGCCGCATCTGACCTTAAGGGTCCTGTATCTGAGCAAGTTGACAGTGCCGTGTGTCCGCGCACGCCCATCTTGAGGAGTGTGTTGCTAGTGCGGACTTGTGTGCTCGGTCGAATGCGGCAGTGATGTCTAAGTATGCAGCTATTGTAGTGTGTTTGATGTGTAGACCACTTGTGATGTCGTGCACTAGCCTGATGAGATTGTCTGTGGATGATTTTTGACGTTGGAAGCCGAACTGAAATTCGTCGAGCAGGTCGTTGTGTTCTAGAAAGTGTGGCAATCGTGTGTTGACCATGCGCTCGACCAGCTTACCAGCGCAGTTAGTAAGTGAGATAGGCATATACCCTTTTGCGGTGGAAAGATCTCTGTGCGGTTTGGTAATGGGATGACTATGCTTTCGCGGCAAGTAGCAGGAAATGTATCGCTTGAGTACAGATCGTTTATGGCCGCCAGTAAGCACAATATATAATTTTTCCTCAAATGTTTGAAAAACTGGTATTGAATGTCGTCCAGCCCAAACGACGTGTTTCCATACTTGCCGAGGGCGAGGTGCAATTCGTGCATTGTGAAGAATTGGTTGTCGTCTTCTGTGTTGTTAACGTTGAAATTTGTATTGGAGGCGAGGGCATCCAGAGAGTTTTCTATGGTAGTGTCGTAGGTGTTGTTGCCAGATATGCTGGTGTAGTGTAGCTTAAAGTGGTCTACGACTTGTAGTGGGTGAGTAATGTGCTGTCCTCTCACCATCAGCTGGGGAAAGCGGCATTATGGTGGGAGCTTCAGGTTGAAGCGCTTCATCAGGTCACATATTCGGCCGGTAGGAGTGAACCTATTGAATTGCGACGCGAAGGAATGCCAACAGTTTTAGCGTAATTAATTGTGTACTGGCAGTGTTTCTGGGACTGTCTGTATGCTGATAGTTGTGCTTAGCACACGCATCTTTTGCACTGTTTGTGGGCGCCGCGATTGCCCTTTGACAGTCCGAGGTCCACTATGGCGGTGATGTCTTTTTCCTAGGTTTATTACTTTTCGGGACTGAGTCTCGTCCTTTACTAAATGAACTTCGTATGACATTTTTTTTTGGAGAAAAAAGTCGAATAAATTGCAAAGACATTTTTCGCGGATGCACTAGTGAACATCCGACCGCGCCATTCCGGAGTTCTTGAATTATATCAAGATCGCACCAGTTTTCTTTTTTCAACTGGAGATCCTCCGATGTTCGCATTACCATTCCGCTTGATGCGCATCGTGATCAACAATTTAACAGCTTCCGAAACACATCGTCGGCAATACCGACACCGAACCAACCAAACCAAGGCAGGGTGGACTCAGGATTTTGCATGGGGGCACTCGTTTGGAGGGGCGTCAATGCTTCGAAGGGGCGCTGCTGCCAAAGTTCTTGGACGGGCGCCTTTGACCGAAAATTCGTTGAGTGGGGGTGCACCCAATCCTTCCGAGAGCGACGCTTTTCCCCGGTCCGAGGAACACCACTTTTTCATGGGGTATGCATGCCCCCAGTGCTCCCCCGCACCCTCCCCCCTCCACCCACTAAACCCAGGAAGCTCGCATTGCTTCCATGAATTATAATTGTCACAGGTGCGCAGATCCTGTAGTTATTCGCCAAAGTACCTAACGGGATCGAACAGCTTGGAACAGTTTTGTGGAGCTTGGCATAGGAATGTGATGCCAATAGACTGCAAAACTGGAACTTCATGGAACTTTGAACAGGATAGAATTGCCAATGGAACAGGCCCAATGTATGGTGTGGTGTGAACCACACCGGTGCCAAGGAGGTCTTGACAATGCCACAGAAAAAAAAATGTGTAGCATACTAGTGTCATGAGTAGCATATTGCACTGGTGTAAGTAGCATGCAACATTGGTGCCAGGAGTAGTAGGTGGCACTGATGTCACACCCATACGAATACCAAGACATACCAACGGAGCTGTTTTATGTACCTCTTGAAGTAACTATGACCCCCTGAGTTTTACATGCTCAGCATCGTAGTTCGTACCCGACACCACTATTTCCCCGAATCCAGAATATGGGCGTAGAAACGTGCGAATCAGTGGTCCGTGATCCCCGATGCGAATGATGGGAGGGGGAGGAGCAGATACAGTTCACTTAACAAACAACGAGGTTGTGTTGTTGGTTTTGCTGCGCCGCCTGCAGAAATATCTGTCCAGTGAGTGGGGAAGCCAGAGGGATGCGATGTGCTCTGGACTTTCCTTACCCAACCTTGAGCTACAAACCCGGGTTGGGGAGAAGGATGGCAATATTTCAATATTTCGCATTTGTTCACAACATTGTCAACACAACTATTCCATTTGTGGAACAAGTTTTCTAAACCTACTTCAGGTGTTACTTGTCAAAGTTTCCGATGTCGGCAAGGTAGCCAGCTGGTGGCGACTGGTGCCAGCCACGTGCACCGAAACAGGGAAAGAGGTTCGTGTTCAGTGCCATCGACGTAAATTTCTCTCGGCTGTGGGGATGGTGATGGAGGTGTCAATTGAGGACCAAAACATACACACCGCCAGAATCTGTCTCGACTGTGCGGTGCAGGTGCCGTTTCCAGGGATATATGTATGAAAGGGTGAGATGTCGATTCAGGGGTGTCGTCAGGGATTCCTCAGCGGTGGTGGTGGTGGTGTTCGGGGCGTCACCAGGAAATTGTGTCGAGGCAGCGGAAGACGAAGCGGAGGATCCGGAGAAATTCCGATGCCCCAGGGCGAAGGGCATTTCAAGGATTCTCTTCGACGGCGGACACGAGCTGCTTTTAGAGGACGTCACCGGTTATATGTGAGAGTGGTGACAGGGCCCAATCTGGGCCATTATCAGGATTCCAGGACCGCAGCGTCTGTCACAAACGATGAGGTGCCAGTTCACGAGTGTTGTCACGGATTTGTCTCGAGAGAATGGTTGCGACAGAGGTGCAAAACGTTTTCGTGCTGTCACATGCTCGATGAAGCCATCACAATGCGTCAGGCGCTCCATTTGTATTTGCGAGTTTAACAAACCGATTCCATAAAATGGATTAATATTTGGTTTGAGTCAGATTACAGTCAGATACATTTCACAAACATGAACAAAAATGGAAGCGGTAAAACAACAGTATGCAGGGAAAGCACCGAAACTTGTACCATCAATTTAAAAGACGTCGTTGTTAACCCGCGCACGTCCGGGGGGGGAAGATATCTGCCCCCCCCCCCCTGCGGTTTTCCTACTTTGCCGCCATACTAATCGGGTTAGCAAGGCCAAACCTCGCATGGCTGCTCATTGGTCTTTTCCGCATATCCTCAGAAATTTTTGACCCTGGGTAATCTCAAGTCAGGTCATCAGGTCATGCGAAGTGACCCAACATCCCTCGGAGTTCTAAGTGGCATCACTCCCACAATAATTTGGCGATTGATTTCAAACTTACATCACGTCATGATCTTATCAAGGACTATAATATGTATATCACGTTTTTTTGTAACATTGACCTGAGGTCAGGTCGCGGCCATGGCTTCTCCATTATAAGCCTATGGTAAAATATACAAATGTTTCCTGGTTACATATTTGCTCTCGGAATGACCTCCAACGGTTATGGCGTGTAGTTCAAAGCTATTCTCAATGTCACCGCTGACATTTTTGCTCAGTGACCTCACCAAGGTTAGCTGAGGTCACCTGGAATCACTAGCACATTTCTGCGCATTATATCGCACTGCATTGAACTAGAAGGCTGAAATTACCATCATTGTGCCTGTATCGCCAAGACGTGTCGATTGATATATTACATGACCTCCCTAGTCTACCCCATTACCTTGACCTGAGGTCATAGTTTCGGTGACCCATCTGTTGACCTGACCTTAAATTACACAGCGTATGTCGATAGCACATTTCAAGGGCTGTCGAATAGTATTTGCAGTTTGTTTCTATCTGTTACAGGTCCTGAGATATGTGCCAATATCTGAGGGTCCCACCCGATCTGGTTGAATTTGACATATGATGACCCAGTGACCTAAATATTGACCTGAGCGAGAAAATGACCGAAATACTTTCGATAGAGCTTGTCACCAGCTATCCAACACCGTTTTCCATTTGTCGCTACTTAGCATAGTTCTGGAGATCTTACGGGGGGCAGACATCTGCCTCCCCCCCCGGACATGCGAAGTTGGCGCGGACCGCCGGACGTGCGAGTGTTAAGCATCGCGACGAACTCGCCCCGTGTCCGAGAAGCGGAAATGGCCGGCGGCAGTAGGTTCCAGACCGAGGCTATCCGGATGGAGAAGGCTCTACGTGACATGCTGAGGCGGAAAGGCGGTGGCTACAGCGCCCCAACCACAGTCGCACGGGTGGAGCGCCGGAAGACATCCGACCGCCGGCTGAACAGAGAACGGATCGCCTCAGGGGCTCGCGGATCATTCAGAGCTCTAAACACGGCAATGTTGTCGCGGTGGGTGACGAGGTCACAGACACTACGCCAGCCCAGCGTTGCCACTGTCGGCGAGATTTGATCACGACGGCGAGCCCCTGCGACGATCCTAGCCCCGAAATTGATCGCCTTCTGCACTCTTCCGAGATGACATTGAGCAGCCCCGTCCCAGACGGTGAGGAAGTATAGGATGTATGGAAAGGCGTGAGACTGAATTAGGAGTTTGCGTGCCTCGGGTGTGAGATGGTGACGGATATTGTGGATACAGAACAAGATGGAGTTGCACTTTTTGACAACGTGGGATATGTGCTCCTCCCAGGATAGGGTGCGGTCAATGATGACTCCCAGCATCTTCACGAATGGCGAGGGGATTAGGACGTGACTGCCAATGTTGAGTTGGTAGGATGTGGCTTTTTTAGGGATTGGGCCGTGCCCACAAGGAGTAGGGTAGTTTTAGTGGGGTTTATCTTCAAAGAGTTAGATGTGAAGTAGGACTGAATATCAAGGATGGTGTTCTCCTGCCGGGATTTAAGAACGGGTAAGTCATCAGGATACCAGTTGGCGGGATCCTGATTACCAGCGATATCCTGATAGCAGCGTGACTCGGGTGACTCGGGTGATTCTACGCGTGGGTAGTGATACCCAACCTCCACATTTGCTAGCTATGTATCCTTGTGATTCCGCTGCAGTTGTCCAAAGCGCCCCTCGATACCCTACTCTCCATGCCTCCTCGAGGCAGGCTCCTGAGAACTCCACTGAATGTAAGCTTCTGCCACCTACCCATCTACATAAATCCCTGCAGAAGCTCTCATGCGTTGCTCCGGTGCACACGGCTACCTTCAGGTCACAGTCAGCCGGCTATCTTGTTGATTTCACTTAATTTTGGAAGGTACCTAATACCGGATCCGTCAATACCAGTATTATATAGCCACGAGTAATACTTGCAATTTACTCCCAGTCTTGCTGACCTGATGCATGGCCAAGTCTCCATAACTACAGCTACATCATTCTCCAAATGGAGCATGCATTCATTTCATGGAAAGACCCCAATGTACAGCCTTACTCTATCTGGTAAGCGCTCTTCGGTGTGCAACACAATTGCGGCCTACGTGGCTGCATCTCTGCATTATTCTTGAGGGTGGTCGAATGCCACCATGGCCGAACACTGTTTTTTGACGAGCAACGAACCACAATCCGACTCCTCTAACTTGCGCACCCACAACACCCAACAGTAATCAACGTGGTAAAACCGTCGTGTACCTATAATGAACAGTTGACTTCACCACGACTGTGGGCTAATTCACAGACCGACGCGTCACGCAGATGCGGATGTCCGGTGCAGAGGCGGATGTCCGGAGCAAATGCGCCGTTCAAGCTTATTTGAGGACAGTTATGTATGCCAAGTAAAACATGTGTTTCACATCCTCTCTGAATTATAACTAGTTTTTTTTTTGTTGAAAACTATGGACAATTCAAATGTACGCTTTATTTCGAACAAATCGAACACATATGCCGAACATGTTTTGACGTGAATGACGTCATGCATTGCGCTGAACAGGGACATACCGCAGGGCAAGGAGTCTGCGTGCTCGTGGTACCGAAACCAACGAATGGTATGCAGAACCGGCCATTTTGCGGCCACGAGGGCATGACAATTTCCAGACGATATTCCTCTTTGTTCTCAACTTACCACATTTTTGGGGATGAATATTTTAGTTGAATTTCTTTCTTTTTTAATCTTCGTTTTCTAGGAGTTTACTGGGAACATTTTAACGAAAAGCTGAAATAGACGTCCGTGTTATTCCTCATCACATCAACAAGGGGAGCTTTCGTTCCGTTGACTGCAATTTGTCACACCAAAACAATTGTGATCGGGACCTAACAATTGTGACCTAACCGCCACAAAGCCCGCCTGGCGCGCATGCACCTTTCTGCATTACTAGATGACGATGCCGATTTAGAGCGGCTTCCAATATTTTTGGGACGTGACGGGTGAGTTTCCGGTCATGGCCATCACCAGGTGTTCTCTCGACGGGTGGTAGAGGTAGAACAAAACATGCACAAGAATATCTGAGCACCACCACACCACATACCTACTTGGACAATATACACATCGGCATCATAATCGACAAACGCTGGTGCTCGTCATTCAGGATTTCCATGTATTTTCTTGCTTGCTTTCAGTATACTCCAATTAGATACATTCCTGAAAAAATAGAATTCGTTGGAGATTGAACCCTTGAAATGACTGAAGTTTACATCTATATCTATCTATCAATCTCTCTCTCTCTCTCTCTCTCTCTCTCTCTCTCTCTCTCTCTCTCTCTCTCTCTCTCTCTCTCTCTCTCTCTCTCTCTCTCTCTCTCTCTCTCTCTCTCTCTCTCTCTCTCTCTCTCTCTCTCTCTCTCTCTCTCTCTCTCTCTCTCTCTCTCTCTCTCTATATATATATATATATATATATATATATATATATATATATATATATATATATATATATATATATATATATATATATATATATATATATATATATATATATATATATATATATATATATATATATATATATATATATATATATATATATATATATATATATATATATATATATATATATATATATATATATATATATATATATATATATATATATATATATATATATATATATATATATATATATATATATATATATATATATATATATATATATATATATATATATATATATATATATATATATATATATATATATATATATATATATATATATATATATATATATATATATATATATATATATATATATATATATATATATATATATATATATATATATATATATATATATATATATATATATATATATATATATATATATATATATATATATATATATATATATATATATATATATATATATATATATATATATATATATATATATATATATATATATATATATATATATATATATATATATATATATATATATATATATATATATATATATATATATATATATATATATCTCTCTCTAACTCTCTCTAACTCTCTCTAATTCTCTCTCTCTCTCTCTCTCTCTCTCTCTCTCTCTTCTCTCTCTCTCTCTCTCTCTCTCTCTCTCTCTCTCTCTCTCTCTCTCTCTCTCTCTCTCTCTCTCTATCTCTCTACATATATATATATATATATACATATATATATATATATATATATATATATATATATATATATATGCAGATATAAATTTATATATATATATATTTATATATATATATATCCATATATATATATATATATATATATATATATATATATGTATACATATATATATATATATATATATATATATATATATATATATATATATATATATATATATATATATATATATATATATGTATATATATCTATATATATACATATATATATATATATATCATTAGTTTATAAACACGGATCCTTGCATAGTGTGGGCATGGTTATTCGACGCTTCCCCAGTAATGAATACACCGAGAGACGCCAACACTAGCCGCCCAGTGCGATTAATGGTCCATTTTTGATTAGGTCACCTACTCTATATCAGATCTGCATCCGCCATCTGTCTCTCAGCTCCGGTAGAAACACCTAACTACAGACTGCATCTCCAGACTGATAATTGAGCATATCACACCGAGTGTAGGGATTCCACTGATGCCGTGCTGTCGAAAATATCAAAATATCGGAGCGGATCCCCCCCCCCCCCGGTCCAACATATCAGCTATTGGAATGGGTGGCGAGACCAAGTTTTCAGAGCAGGTCAGAAACTTTCACATAAGCTTTCTAGCGAGAGATCAAGAACATTTTCGGTGGAGAAATGATAAGTTTCTTGGCATCCTTCTGCGCAGGTTGCTTTGTGACTTGTACTTTACATGACTGCTCGCGCCTCACTATCCAAAGGCTGGTCGGGCGGCGCGCGAGGGGTAAAACATATTTTTCGTCGAAGAAACGCTGTTTTCTGACGAGTAACGAACCAAAATATGCGGGCATGTTCTTTTCCTACAAAGCAGTGCGGTTTTTTTGCAGAGTGCATTCACAAGTCAGGCTAGGAAATGCGGCATGTGGAAGACATCCCTCTCCCGGCACCTACTTAGGGATAGGGCCGCGGCAGTATGAAAAGGCGATGTGCTGAGATGGGAGTGTCGGGTGACTGGAACAGCCACCCTCGCAACTTAGGAGAACTGCTGGAATTAGTCTTTTCAGGATCTCGAACGGACATAGCTGGCTTTAAATGGAATAATTCGCTGCCTCAGACTCGGCCGGTGCTCATTCCGTGGATGGACGCGGCTACGCATCCTTGTGAAATTGCAGCATTGTGCTTGGAAGCTGCATAGAAATAATCAACAGGACCAGACTTCGGCATTTAACTTGCAGCTGGTGCTGACTGGACGAAGCTTCAGCTTGCCAGCCAAAATGCATTCCCCACTGGTCCTCGCCGAGTACAGACTTCTAGCCATGCCATAAATGGGGCATAGGACAGCACATGAGGACAACGGTGCAACCATGATTATTTTTATGAGGGAGGATAACATCTGTAGAAGGCCTCCATCTGAAGGGTGTCTCCTTCAACCAAACCGTATCTTCTTGATAGTAGGGTGGGGTTGCACTCAAATGGTCAGTGCGGGCCTCTCCGATCTGGAATTGCCCATCAAGGGGGGTTGTATATCTCAGAGCCTCCTGTGGGTCCCGCAAGTGGACCTCCCGCCGCCACGAGGGCAACAACCACCACCTCCTCATTGGATTATTTTCATCTTGCATGATATAAAATTATTGATGAAAAATCAACCTCAAGCAGGTTGAGTCAGAGGTGGATGCAAGGAGGCGCTGGAGGGCATGTGTCCCCCATTGAAACTGGACGCCCCTCCTGCCGGTAAAAAGCGCCCTTCTGGGAAGGCTCGAATGCACTAACTTGAATTTTTTGCCCGGAGGCGCATCTTGCAAGGCAAAGGCAACCCTCCGGACATGTACCCCATGACAATCCCTGGATCCGCCCCTAGGTTGAGTGACGTAGCCTACGGCCTGCCTACCTGCAGGTACAGGTCGGTTTGAAGAACAATCATTCCCGAATCCCCTCCAACTTTAATGTCACTTTCCTCGTAGTATTTGCATCCAGTGGTTACCTTTATCTCTTTACGCAATCCTTGAACCATAATCTCAGGTCGAACCTCCAAATGCCCACCCGCCATTAGTGAGCCAAGCCGCTTTCATTACAATCATGGTGACATCCGCGACCGACCAGTCATCCGGATCATTTTTGCTAACAAGTGTTTCAGGTTGAATTACCGAGAAGTAGACGCGTAAGGCCACTCGTTCGGGCATCATCGGAATCTACAGTCAAAATTGAACGGGGTCGTGATATTTGTTTTTCTGCAATGGCGATTTATAAAGGTAAGATCTGGCTTTTAACACACCTTGCACACTCCCCACCTGATTCCTCCTATGGAGATTTCCGAGCATGTGCATTTTTTTTCGCTGCAAGGCGACGGCACCTCCGCTACGGAGATCGATGGACCGCCATTATTTTGGACCAATAGTTTAAGCGTGGGCTACGGCTCACCGGCAAGACTACGACAGTACACGCGCGCTGATGTCGGCCCAATACGAACCGGAACAACCTTGGCCTCAATGACCAATGTCGAAACAAGTCACCTGCTCATCAATAAATGCGGAATTCTACCCACAATTCAATTAAGCACGAGCATGTAAACTACAAACACAAGAATTACCGTTCCACGTCAATGGTCATACCCTGAATAGAAGGTGGATTTCCTCCCCCTCCCCCTCCCGACTGCACGCATCACCTGCTGGCTCCCGATCTCGACCGGCCAGGCCGAGTTCGGTACGATTTTCCGACACCGGTTGCGCTGTGAATGATTGGATGACCGGGCCTTCCGCCACTGACTTCAATAAATAGCAGATACGACCGGGGCACGGCAATTGACCTTCTCCCAACAGCAAACTAGCGAGGAAAAGTTAATGCCGCGTGTCAGTCGATGGTCGACTTCTGTTTGCAACCGTGATGAGGCACACGCGACTCTTGTGCCTCAATCCGGCACTTCTCAGGATTGAGCCGATGAAAATATAGCCTCCTGGTTGAGATACCGTACCGGTGAGAATTGGCGCCCGTTAGAGGACCACTACCTATATTACCAGCTGTAATGACCGGCGTATGGTACATACCGTTCACTGTCTTCCATGGCACGAATATGACGGTCATAGCGACATACCACCTTATACCATAACACAACAGGGCATTAATGGAGCTCAAGCTAGCCAACAGAATCCATTATCTTCCTCTCGCAACAGCAGGAACATCTTTTCGAAGAATCGTTAATCACTTTTGTTCACACCAGGAGCCCGGACATCATCGTTCTAGAAGAGAGCACACCACTCTTCGTCTATTACACCAAGTACACGTGATGCGTCAGCCTAGCATCTTCATCTATTACACCAAGTACACATGATGCGTGAGCTATTACAGATCTTCATCTATTACACCAAGTACGCATGATGCGTCAGCCGAGCATCTTCATCTATTACATCAAGTACACCTGATGCGTCAGCCGGGCATGCAGCCCGGAATGTCAGCGATGCAGTCTTAACGATCTACACGGTGTGGACCTCCGGAAGCCCTGCTTGCAATATTGGATTTGAACGCCTGTTTGCCTCGCGATGTCGTCTACGTAGGCGCTAGTGTTGTTTGCCATTAAGCTTTTTTCTTGGTGGAAAATCTGGTTAGAGAACAAAGTACACAAAGTTTGGCAAGTTAACGACTTCTCTGGGAAAAACAAACAGGACAGCAGCTAGGCTTTCATCTCGTTCCGTGAAGCCCATCGTTGTCCCTTCAGCGATGTATCCGCACATTCCGCGTAGCATGAACTGTAGGCGTCCCAGCAAATTCCGTATATCACAACCTCGTGGGAAGTTCCCGCGCATTTCGCGTAACACATCCTCCTGTGATATTCCATCTAATTTCGTATGACGTGGCGCTAGGGTAAGTTCCAGTAGGGTAAAGTGACACGGAGTGTCCCACCATCCGGACAGTAGATACCAGTGATCTTACTGTTCCAGGGCGAGCCAGGCAGAATAGTGAACTAGGTAGGCATTGCGTTATGGATCAATCCTAACAACATAAGAAGCTTCCCACTTACCCATACAAATACAGAGCGTGGAAGCCCAGAACGATGGACGGACTGCCTAAATAAGTGTTAAATAAGCGATGGATTATTCTGGGTCCTGGAAAAGATTATAAATCAGCTTCTAGTCTTTGTTCCAGCTCATTTGACCAGCACGCATGATAACTCCAGCCGGCTATATGAGCAATTTTCATCTGGCACGTCAAAGGGATCAATGCCTTTTCGGAAGATATAGCACAACTTTACGGCTATGTACCGATCGATAAAGTCGTATCATCAACAGTAAGCATGAACCGGAAACATTTGGATATAATAAATATGCTTGGTCTCATCGTAAACAACATCCAAAAGATACTCAAACACTCTCTGAAAAATAAATATGCGCGATTGGGCGAACGCGTCTTCGAACAGACTAACGGGATTGCAATGGGGGAAAAGGACAACATAACATTACCAAGGTACCAAACCAGGGGGTCCAGACCCCCCTGACCTATCCGGGATATCCAGCCATGGCAGAAACTATGGACTATGCAGACAGAGGGCGAACATTTTCTCCTTGAAGCATGTGTAACAAGCTCCCCTTATGATGTATACACATATAGGTATTAACGACGGTTTCCTACATTTTCTACATCTTAGGGATTATGTGTCGGTAATTCATAATTATTGGTACGTTTTCGTAAATACATTTCGTGACAATTCTACCTCGCGTTATTGTGTATGCATTATCTTGGCAACAACCAAACAACAGTATGTAGTTCTCAGAACGTAGTTCTGTCTTCAGAATGCGTTCTCATAATATGAATATGTTGA
This sequence comes from Ashinkailepas kermadecensis, assembly GCA_034440615.1. NCBI lineage: Eukaryota > Metazoa > Arthropoda > Thecostraca > Neolepadidae > Ashinkailepas > Ashinkailepas kermadecensis. The sequence goes on from JAOTOM010003185.1 coordinate 128,614, forward strand.
TACGTCTTTGCGATATCAAATGCACTCATAAAAGCGCTACAATTGCCTCTCGATAGTATGTTGTAAAACAAATTGGTGGGGTCGTGCATAGGTGGTCTGCTTATTGAGCAGTGCACGGCACAGCGTCGGCCGTCTCAGCTGTATGGCGCGGCTCCCTCCAGCCGACCGACCGGGTGGCCGCTGGCGTGCAAGTGGTCACTTTTGGTCGCTTATCCATCTTTAAAAACTGTCAAGTTTAAGCAGCTAAAGTTGCAGGGTTTCTTAACTCCATCATATGTAGCTTGGTGACAAAACAAAAATCACTTGAAACAAATCCAGCGAAATTGATTCGGGCATTAATGGGTTAATTTGGAAGTGATGTTTCATACCGTAGCTTCAAGTGGTGTTCAGGAGGGCCAGTATCAAACCTTCTTCACAAAATCACGGTGGTTGATTAATTGTCTTGTGGAGGAGTTCAAAACCAAGCTAAGCACTTTATGCTCTGACACAGCGGAGCCTCATAAGTTCGAAGAAATTGCAACATTGACTTAAGTTCATATGCCCCAAGTATAACAACAGATAGAACTACTTGCCTTCTTGCAAGGCTTAGCAAATTTGAAAACGGAAATGTAAATGAGAGTGCAGGAGGTGGCGCAGCTGGCGCAACACCTCGTGGCAAAAGAATCGTTACTAACCTGGGGCTAATGCAAGTTCACACGCAAAATTAAACAACAGCTCAAAATAGAGGAGTAATTTGCACTAGCAAAAAATTCAGTAGTTTTGGACACATTCTGACGGGCTTCCACAAGAGAGGGGAGATGATCCGTTCCATTTGTGATTATGCGGCCAGCAATGCTAATTGATTTCATCCCACTTTTCAATTTGTCTAAAGGAACAGACGGCTAAAACATCCCAAGAACGATTTTTATCAATACAATAAAACAGAGCGACGCACACTAACATCTATTTCAGTAGTTGACATACACAAATGGAAGTGCCAAACAACACAAATGGAAGTGCCAAACACTTCCCAAATGGATCGTAGTCACAGCTCATTTAATAAGCACAGTTGCATTTCTGAAGCACACCCGCTCCCCTCCCACTCAACGCTCTCTCCCACTCAGCAGCTCGGTAATTTTCGTCGAGTTCGGTCATGCTGACCCGACATCGACCCGCCCTCCTCACACTTTTGTAATCGCGCTCCTGCCATGCGTGTTCTGGCGATCACGCCGAGCAAATTGGGCCTTTTCCAAATGTGTATCAGCACCTTATTTTGACGCGACCCTAGCACAAGCTCCATTATACTCGCTTCCAAGCTGACAGTCTGATACCTGGACGAGTATCAGACCCAGCCAGACACTGTCGATGGACTACGTCAGAGACAAAAGGCAGCAAGCCGGACAGAATGCAGCAGCGGATGCAGCGCTATCAGTGGGCTCCAGTAGACAGCAGGGCGTCTCACATCCTAAGCAGCCAGCAAACGGAGGCTTCCCTCCGGGGGACTTGGGGATGTGTGTAGCTAGCATACGCATAGGTTGGCGGTGACCCGATCTGTTTACGCGAGATCCACGGGCGGCCAACACAAACGGATTAGCTTCGCAGAGTAAATGTCACCTCATCTCAAATTCGTTCTTAGCTGGGCGTGGAATATCAACGGTCAACAATCGTATGCCATACATCAAATGCCTTCCAGGACACAAAACTTGGCGTGGTGCTAGACTGGGTGGCAGTCGCGTGCTGCACAGCGACGCGCCAGGACCACCGTCTTTGACGGTGCGAGGCAGCTTCGACACCAAACTGACAGCTCTGGCTGTGGAAGGACGCACCGATCGGCGTCCAGCACCGTCGGGTGGAATTCGGCGCAGATAGTCGGCCTGGCGTGTTTGCCCACAGTTTGCCGATCCCTGCATCAGCCGCCCCTGGGGAGTAGACGCAGGACACCACGGCAGCGCTCGACAGACAGCCGCACTCGCCCCACAGCCGCCTAATCCAATTGCAGCACACTGGAATAGTGATAATCGCTGTGCCGACGCCACTGTGGGCGGCTCGTCAGGGCGGCGGCAGCAGCAGCCTTGTCAGCCGCTCGGTGGAGGCGGCCGCCGCCCTGACGTGGTCCCCCGCACCGGCCGGCGCTGATGTCAGGGCGGCGGCAGCAGCAGCCTTGTCAGCCGCTCGGTGGAGGCGGCCGCCGCCCTGACGTGGTCCCCCGCACCGGCCGGCGCTGATGTCAGGGCGGCGGCAGCAGCAGCCTTGTCAGCCGCTCGGTGGAGGCGGCCGCCGCCCTGACGTGGCCCTCGCCTGAGCCGGCGCCGATGTAAAGCGTGCCGCCGTCAGTGACGGCGTGAGTGAACGGCTCGACGGCTCCGAGCGGCAGTTCAGTCACGTTCTGCGGCGCGGATTATCCGCGCCGCTTGAGCGAACGCGCCACTTAGCGCTATGAGCGCCGCACTCGCCGCATGAGGCCTGGCGCGGGGCCTGCGCGCCGTCCAATCCGCCGTCATCGATGTAAAACGGCAGAGCCGCCGCTGACGGGTCGGCTTGACGGCCAGTCGGATCCGCTGGACCGAGCTGAACGTCAGAGGGTGCCACCCAACCGAGCTGAACGTCAGACGGTGCCACCCAACCGAGCTGAACGTCAGAGGATGCCACCCAACCGAGCTGAACGTCAGAGGGTGCCACCCAACCGAGCTGAACGTCAGACGGTGCCACCCAACCGAGCTGAACGTCAGAGGATGCCACCCAACCAAGCTGAACGTCAGAGGATGCCACCCAACCAAGCTGAACGTCAGAGGATGCCACCCAACCGAGCTGAACGTCAGAGGATGCCACCCAACCAAGCTGAACGTCAGAGGATGCCACCCAACCGAGCTGAACGTCAGAGGATGCCACCCAACCAAGCTGAACGTCAGAGGATGCCACCCAACCGAGCTGAACGTTAGAGGGTGCCACCCAACCGAGCTGAACGTTAGAGGGTGCCACCCAACCGAGCCGAACGTCAGAGGATGCCACCCAACCAAGCTGAACGTCAGAGGATGCCACCCAACCAAGCTGAACGTCAGAGGATGCCACCCAACCGAGCTGAACGTCAGAGGATGCCACCCAACCAAGCTGAACGTCAGAGGGTGCCATATACCGAGCTGAACGTCAGACGGTGCCACCCAACCGAGCTGAACGTCAGAGGATGCCACCCAACCAAGCTGAACGTCAGAGGGTGCCATATACCGAGCTGAACGTCAGACGGTGCCACCCAACCGAGCTGAACGTCAGAGGGTGTCGCCCAACCGAGCTGAACGTCAGAGGGTGCCATATACCGAGCTTAACGTCAGAGGGTGCCATATACCGAGCTGAACGTCAGATGGTGTCACCCAACCGAGCTGAACGTCAGAGGATGCCACCCAACCGAGCTGAACGTCAGAGGGTGCCACCCAACCGAGCTGAACGTCAGAGGGTGCCGCCCAACCGAGCTGAACGTCAGAGGGTGCCATATACCGAGCTGAACGTCAGATGGTGTCACCCAACCGAGCTGAACGTCAGAGGGTGCCATATACCGAGCTGAACGTCAGAGGATGCCACCCAACCGAGCTGAACGTCAGAGGATGCCACCGATCGACGGCCGGCTCCTTTGAGAACGTGTGTCGTTAGCATACAGATGGGCGGGCCGAGAACCCGATCTGAGTACGTGCGGCCTGCGGCAGGCGGTCACAAATGGCTCGGCTAGGCAAATGGAACCTCATCACAAAGTTATTTCGTGCTTTATTATTGGGCCTGGAATAATCTGAAGCAATTATATAATACAAGTAACTGACTTCCACAAAACAGCGTAGGACACAGACCAGTTCGAGTGCTTCGTTTTGCTCTATTGAATGGAATTGATCACATGTGCTTATGCTGCGTCCCAATCACATTTCATCAGCCAATAAAAGTCCAGTGATGTATTTGGTGTGAGGAAAGAAATAGAAACGCCATAGTCGACGATCCAATGTTAACCATGGATCACAGCTGACAACGACAAATTGAAATATGGGAAGGTTGACAGCAGAAATAATAGGAATATTTCAGTCACTGCATATTTGGAATCAGCACGTCGCAAACTGATCCACTAATTTTCCAGGTCATTTCACATGTGATCGAAGCAGAACCTCTCTCTTGGTGTATCAGGGAGAGGAACAATCGCGCACAATTTGGAATATGCTCGATATTTTACAAACCGGTGAAACAAACGGCAGCCGGAACAGCACCGACAAGAAGCTAACAATGCTGAAAGCATTCAATTTATATCTGACGCAATACATTCCAACTTTCACTGGGTTTTCGCATGGCTATTCTATGCTTAGTTGTTTGTAAAGACCAAAGAATTGGCCTCACCAGACCCAAAAACATACCATACCATCGGCAATTCATTGTAAGCAACGCATTCATTTCATCGGAACATAATACACTATATACTTTTGTAGGTGTCGATGCAACACCAGCAAAGTCAGCCATTGGTAATAATAACCATTTCCATCCCACCATCGCCATCCTACCTTCCCCATCCCATCATGCCCCCATCACATCATGCCCATCCCATCATGCCCATCCCATCATGCCCATCCTACCTTCCCCATCCCATCATGCCCATCCTACCTTCCCCATCCCATCATGCCCATCCCACCATCGCCATCCTACCTTCCCCCATCCCATCATTCCCATCCTACCTTCCCCATCCCATCATGCCCATCCCACCATCGCCATCCTACCTTCCCCATCCCATCATGCCCATCCTACCTTCCCCATCCCATCATGCCCATCCCACCATCGCCATCCTACCTTCCCCATCCCATCATGCCCATCCTACCTTCGCCATCCCATCATGCCCATCCACCATCGCCATCCTACCTTCCCCATCCCATCATGCCCATCCCACCATCGCCATCCTACCTTCCCCATCCCATCATGCCCATCCTACCTTCGCCATCCCATCATGCCCATCCCACCATCGCCATCCTACCTTCCCCATCCCATCATGCCCATCCCACCATCGCCATCCTACCTTCCCCATCCCATCATGCCCATCCTACCTTCCCCATCCCATCATGCCCATCCCACCAACGCCATCCTACCTTCCCCATCCCATCATGCCCATCCCACCATCGCCATCCTACCTTCCCCATCCCATCATGCCCATCCCATCATGCCCATCCTACCTTCCCCATCCCATCATGCCCATCCTACCTTCCCCATCCCATCATGCCCATCCCACCATCGCCATCCTACCTTCCCCATCCCATCATGCCCATCCTACCTTCCCCCATCCCATCATGCCCATCCCACCATCGCCATCCTACCTTCCCCATCCCATCATGCCCATCCTACCTTCCCCATCCCATCATGCCCATCCCACCATCGCCATCCTACCTTCCCCATCCCATCATGCCCATCCTACCTTCGCCATCCCATCATGCCCATCCCACCATCGCCATCCTACCTTCCCCATCCCATCATGCCCATCCCACCATCGCCATCCTACCTTCCCCATCACATCATGCCCATCCTACCTTCCACATCCCATCATGCCCATCCCACCATCGCCATCCTACCTTCCCCATCCCATCATGCCCATCCTACCTTCCCCATCCCATCATGCCCATCCCACCATCGCCATCCTACCTTCCCCATCCCATCATGCCCATCCTACCTTCCCCATCCCATCATGCCCATCCTACCATCGCCATCCTACCTTCCCCATCCCATCATGCCCATCCTACCTTCCCCATCCCATCATGCCCATCCCACCATCGCCATCCTACCTTCCCCATCCCATCATGCCCATCCTACCTTCCCCATCCCATCATGCCCATCCCACCATCGCCATCCTACCTTCCCCATCCCATCATGCCCATCCCACCATCGCCATCCTACCTTCCCCATCCCATCATGCCCATCCTACCTTCCCCCATCCCATCATGCCCATCCCACCATCGCCATCCTACCTTCCCCATCCCATCATGCCCATCCTACCTTCCCCATCCCATCATGCCCATCCCACCATCGCCATCCTACCTTCCCCATCCCATCATGCCCATCCCACCATCGCCATCCTACCTTCCCCATCCCATCATGCCCATCCTACCTTCCCCATCCCATCATGCCCATCCCACCATCGCCATCCTACCTTCCCCATCCCATCATGCCCATCCTACCTTCCCCATCCCATCATGCCCATCCCACCATCGCCATCCTACCTTCCCCATCCCATCATGCCCATCCTACCTTCCCCATCCCATCATGCCCATCCCACCATCGCCATCCTACCTTCCCCATCCCATCATGCCCATCCTACCTTCCCCATCCCATCATGCCCATCCCACCATCGCCATCCTACCTTCCCCATCCCATCATGCCCATCCTACCTTCCCCATCCCATCATGCCCATCCCACCATCGCCATCCTACCTTCCCCATCCCATCATGCCCATCCCACCATCGCCATCCTACCTTCCCCATCCCATCATGCCCATCCTACCTTCCCCATCCCATCATGCCCATCCCACCATCGCCATCCTACCTTCCCCATCCCATCATGCCCATCCCACCATCGCCATCCCACCTTCCCCATCCCATCATGCCCATCCCACCTTCCCCATCCCATCATGCCCATCCCACCATCGCCATCCTACCTTCCCCATCCCATCATGCCCATCCCACCTCTGCAGTCAGTCAGTGTATCCGTTGGGACCAAAACTGCCATCTGATTCGCGTTCCGTGGTGCCACTTCGAACAGCATCGGCACGGGAGTTCAGTATGGCTACTTCATCTTCGTGAAAAGTCGAAGTTTTACCTGCCTTGGAAGTTCACCTATTGGTTTTCGTCCAGGTGGTATTATCGATATTTCGTATATTTCGTATTTTCACCTATTGATTCGGATGTCAGTGGATGGGCTCCGGCAGTAGGAGGCACGCTGGACTTCGCTGCGCCTCCAGCGATACCGGACGAAATGTCGGGCAGCGGCATCGGCAGCCGTCCGTCCGATCAGACTGACCCCTGGTGAAATGCTCTTGGGAGGCGAGCGGTATTCAATGACACAGGAAAATGTTCTTGGTTGACGAGTGACATATGGTGTAACAGGAAAATGATGCATTTTATGTCTCTAAAGCTAAGCCTTGGTCAGGATTTTGTTTCACAATGCAAATGTATCTTTCACGATGGAAGCGTGCTACTTGGTGCAAAGGAATTGTCTAATCTTGGCTCTCTCGACAACTCTGCATCCTGGAGGCCAACTGTCGCTGGGAAGTAGGTGGATGTGCGTGAGAGGGGAAGGGCTAAGGGAAGGGCATAATACGGTTGATTTACTGGAATTAGGTATGCAATACTATTTATTATACAGACATCAAGCTGAAATTGTCAGTACCTCTTTCCACATCAATTATACACCCGTCGACAAAACATGGATGTGCAGGTCACCATGGACCAGCCTTCAATGACGTTATTGACATTATTTTCCCTAACATTTGGCGTATGCGTAGAAAAGTTCCCAAATTACAATTGTGCAAGTAAAACGCAATTATTGATGTCAAACCATAGCAAGACAGCAGTTCCACGAAAACGTTACCGCCGAATTTTTATATATGTGGTCACATATATACGACAAAAAAATAATAGACAAACACGTTTGATATTTGCGCAATATTTTCAATTTCAGGTTCATGAAACAACGACATGCATGCGGGTATCGCATTTCAGGACAATACGTAAAAACATGGCCGAGTTACTGCCCTTCAAAGGCGATAATTTGTTACCGCGGCCGGATGGTAGGCCGGAGGCGGCGACATCCAGCAGCGGCCGGCGCCAGGGGGAGATAGATGCCGTTCTATTGCGGGGGGGCACCTCACACAGGTCGCCCGGAGTGGCAACTGTCTGCTCATCTGTCTCTACCGACTCCGTCACCACTTCACCAAGGATACTCAAATTGCTGATTCAAACCCACGTCTTTCCGCATATCACTTACTGCATTTTTTGTCTGGGGAGGAGCATCCAAGGGTCCAGCTACAGAGTACAGCGTATAAGCTTCGCAGCTAGGATTGTCACGGGAACATGTCGCTGGGAACACATCGGTTCGGCTTTGAAATCCTTGGGGTGACACAGAATCGAGGGCCTGGTGGAGAGGCGGGACATCACTAAAGTATTTAAGGTGCTCGACGGCGGCTCGGGCCCCCAGGCTCTACGCGAAATGTTTCGAGCCGGCTCCGTGGTGTCGCGGCTTGACCCGACCGGACAGCGCCCTTGAGCTGCCGAAATTCTGGCTGGCATGCACGCAGAGAAGTTTTAGGTTCCCGGCTGCTGTCTCATGGAAGCAGCTTCCTCCGACTGTCTCGGGCTGCCGTTCCATGTCAGTTTCCAAGTCGCCTGTGCAGAAATTGAAGCGATGTGTCTTGCCGTTTTAACTAATTGACCAAGTACTTCTACTAGGTAATCCAGGAAATCCAGGTACGAATCGACCAGATAGTCCAGGGAATCTCCATGATCGGATCCTGGTACAGATCATTACAAAAACATTCGAATCTAAATTACAAATAAAAATATCCAAAAAGAGATGGATTGTCATCAAATAAAGCTAAGCTACACAACAAGTTGCAATTCGGCCAGTTAGGTACCAACATTACAACTACAAAACCAGCACCATGTGATAGGTAATGTTGTAATGCACACGAATGTGACTGGACACCAGAAAAGTCACATCAGATTAACAAGACATGGACGAAAAAGCGACGACTTCTTCCGATTTTTTTTCTCAAATTATCAACGTAAAGAGGAACTGAAGCGTTTGACAAGATTTCAATTTGACTAATTAAGTGCTTGTGCCACTGCAACAAAACAATACCACGTGATAGGCAATGTTCCAATGCACATGAAAGTGAATGAACATCGAGATAAATCCTTTCCCGTTAGCAAGAGGAGGGTGAAAGCAAGCATTTTCATCAATCCCCTATGGAGACATGCATGCTCAGATGCCGGCGATTTGCGCTCACGAGCGCTTCGTGCCGTAACGTGTTCTTTTTGGCGTTTCGTAGGTGGCATTCAAGAACACTTTCATGAAAAAAAAACTTGGTTTGTCCATCTTCCGATCTTCCGGACTTCATGCGGCACTGCGCGTGTGCACGTGTAGATTGCAATTTGCGAGGAACCATACGTCAATACCAAGAGGGCATGCAAAACATGAGGTATGTTCATTAGCAGGGGCGCAGCCAAGATTTTCTTAAAGGGGAACCCGACCAAAAAGAATGCGAGGATACAGAACAATTTCGGCCCGCTTTGCGCGCCGAAAACTTATGGTTTTGTGTGGCGAAAATATCTAAAATTGTTGTTGTTCTAGTGTATCTAGTGGGGGTCGAGGCCCCGGCCCCCCTTGGCTGCGCCTCTGTTCATTAGGCCATCTCAGCTGCGTTGTAACATCATCAGTATTCGCCGGCATGCATATTCACCGACAAAGCTGGCCCTCCCCCTTTGCCTTTCGTTCTACACCATATTGAGAGTTGCAGTTAATGTAGCCGTATCCTTAAACTTCGAAAAATCCATTGGCATGATCCTGTATCTCTTACTGGTGACCTTCAGGATATGGCGGAAGCGAGCAACGTTTGGGTGTTGCCGACCAATGGGCCGCCGCGCCAGAACATGTACTGCGCCATACATGTCTACAAGTACTGACCAACGACGCTTCGAGTAGAGCAGCATAATGTTACTCTGGAACCGGTAGATTGTGACGTGACTGGAGACTGACCGACATATTGTGGCTGATGGGATGATGCCCCTGAGTAATATGGTGCAAACGGCTGTTTACACAAGTCACATAAACCATGAACCGTGATCCACATATTTTTTTTTTTAAATCAACAATGCAACCATTTGCTGGCATATCTGACAGAACGAAGGAAAAACTGCACATCACGGAAGTTCTCTATCATATTTAGCTGCAACATACGCTTTTCATGCATACATATTGGACCATACACCAGACAATTATTGGGGGTAGATCCCCAAAATCTGATGGCTGCGGGGATGCATCTCCTCCATTCTCCTGTGGCGAAGCCCATGGCTGCATCCTATATCACTAGCATGTTGATCTAGAGAGGCATCTCAACCCTCGCCAGTGCAGTGAAGGGGTGGTGGTGGGGGAGGTGATGCAAGGTGCCTCGTAGATAGCTTCCGAACCGCTTACCGGAACCCAGTGAAATTTGCAGTATCCTCTGGGGCGTCTTTTTCGGTGCTTTTAGTAAACAAATGTTGTGTCAGGTCATGTCAGTTCACGAAGCCATGACGTCAAAATGGAAATAAACACCTCGGACCAATTTTGAACGAGGTCGCGGTTTGTCGCACGTTGGCATGACACTGCGACCTAAAGCGACACACTGTGTCCGATTGAGGCGGATAGATGACTGGATTGATATTTAGATGTTGTCCCTGTACCATTCCAAGATCATTCAAGGGCATTGACTTGAGTTGATCTCGGATGACATTTTTATCGTGACAGGATATCTAGAGCATTTTAGGTTATGAATCCGATTTCACCGTCCATTTTTAACCTGGAATGTGTATAAGCAGTGGTTTTAACCAACATTCCATGACGTTCTCAAATGCGGGGTCGGCCCTTGGCCTCACCTGACTCGTGACATATCTTTTAAATGGAGCTTGAGGTAAGCCATTACATCCGTAAGACAGTGACGAACACACTGATAATAACTAAAGGTGCATGTCTGTTGCAGCTTAGGATCCAATCATATTGTGAAAAGTTTCGATGTTTGCGAAAATTTGACCTTGGACCTAATCTGGAGGATTAGGAGGATATCAACTCCAGGTACAAAAATTGTATCTCAATCGCGAAATTTTGTCAAACTCCACACGCCCGATTTTTGTTTCATCTCTCTAGCACTCTTCGTTTAGAAGCAACAGGGGTCACACCCCATGTGCTGGCGAAGGTGACAAAATTCCGCGCAGGAGCGAGGGGTAATTATTTGACCTTGAACGAATATGTCCTGAAGTCACGCGGCGTAGGACCATCGATTGTCATCAGAATTAGCCAAATATGTCTAATTGTGTCTGAAATACGCATATTACGCATATTGAGAAACTCCTCAGTTAACATTGACCACGCCTGTTATGCCTGTTTATTTCATTTATGTGGCAAAAACTCGTTAGTTTGAACGTAAAAGGTCGCCTAGTGTTGCAAATAAGCCCAAAGAACCATGCTACAATTTCAGAAAACGATAGTAAAATGCACATCAGCAGACAGGTAGGAAACTT
>JAOTOM010003186.1:0-77500 GCA_034440615.1 Ashinkailepas kermadecensis
CCAAAATGGGTAAGGTTCCCTCAAAATAGAGAAGGATGATCCAGAAACGTGGCAGGAGGCACCTAATTCGGAAGAGGACGACACAGGATTGAAAATGAGACCCCATGATGAACGAGAAGGCCCCTAAAATAGGAGAAAAAGGCCATTGGATAAGAGAGATGGCTCCCAGACGGAAAAGAAGGCTCGAAGACGGCCAAGAAGGTCCCCGGGAAATAACAAGGCCACTGAGATAGGAAAGGTTGCCAGTAATTTGGAAGAGGAGGAACCTGGAAGAGAAGAGGAGTCCACCAGGAGATAAAAGACCACCCTTAAGATGGGTAAAGATCGAATCAACACGCAGAGCAGGAGGCCCCCAAGACGTGAGAGGAGGCTCCTAATTTTAAAAAGAAGGCCTCTAGAAGAGAAATGAGACCCCTGCCGGACTCGAGAGGAGCCCCCAAGAAGTAGTAGGTCTCCATGACCGAATGAGGCCCCGAAGACTGGAAAGAGTTCCCAGGAAATGGGAGGAAGCCCTTAAGATGGGAGTGGTAGCAGGTATGGAAGGAGGTGAGGTTTCCAAAATAGAAGATCCCCTCAAGACGGGTAAGGCTTTGCCAGGATAAAGGAGGCCCACGAGGCGTGGCAAGAGGCCCATAATTTGGCATAGAATGCCCCTAGAACATGAGAGGGAGCCCCATGCCATGTTAAAAGGGGCCCCAGGATGGAAGAGGAGACCATCCAAGACGGGAGAGGAGGACCATTGAATATGGAGGAGGGTAGGACACACAAGGAGACATCGAAAACCGGTAAAAGGGCTCCAGGAAATGAGACGAGACCCTTAAGACGCGAGAGGAGCCCTATAATTTGCAAGAAACCCCCAAGAAATAGTAGGAGTCGTGCCGGAGTATTTGAAAATCACGAGATATGGGCCTCAAAAGATCCGGCCGGGGCCCCTGAAAATCACGCTGAGCCTGGGAGTACCAAAAATGCACGCCCGGACCATGAAAATCACGCCAGGAGAACGACAGGTCGTACCGTGCCCCAGCAGTCTCATTGGGGCTAAAACAAATGAAGCCGGAGCAACGAAAAACAATCCGGACATGGATAATCACTCTGGGGCCCCAACAATGACGCCAACAGCCCCCAAAACGTATTGGACCCCAAAAAGTGTCGAGGCCGCTAAAGCTCGCGCTGGGGATCCAATAAAATGACGTCGGGGCCCAAAAGATCACATTGGACTAAAAAAAAGTCGCGTCGCAGCCCTTGAAAATCACACTGGAGGTCCCGAAGGTCGCGCCGGGGCCCCAAAAGTTGCAGCAGCCCACAAAAATCAATCCTTAACCGGAATGTCACTCAGGGACAAAAAAAAACTCCTTCAGTGGCCGCAGTGCAATATCAAAGGCCCCCTCCATCCCGAGAGGGATAAGCTCCCAAGAATCGTGCCGGGGCCCCAAAAGTCGCGCTGGGGCTACCAAAATTCGCGTCGGTACGCCGGAATTCGCGTAGGGGTCTCCAAATATATCCGGCAAGCCCCGGGAAATTCGCTCCGAGGCCCGGAAATTTGCAACAGGAACCGGCAAAATCGCGTTCGGGCCACAGTTAAGTACAACGCGTCCCACAAACTCGAACCGCCCCCCCCGCCCCAAATATCGCGCTCGGGACCCACACTTCCCATCGGTAGTCCCGTCGAGGCTCCAAAAAAATTACGTCTAGGGCGACACGTAAGCACAGTGTGACCACAAAAACCGGATCGGTATCCGAAAAAAATAAAGCTGGATCCCTCCAAAATAAGGAGGGATTCCAACAAATAAATGTCCGGGTCAGGAGAATGGTTCTGGAGCACCGAACATATAACCAGATGCCTTCACAAATTGCGTACGGCACCGAAAAACATACCGGATATCGAAAAATCGAAGTGCGATGCAAAAACATGGCACGAGGGGCTCGATGAATCGGGCCGGGATTCGGACTTTTTTAAAAAATCAGAAAATATGAACAAAAACCACGTTGAGCCCAGAAAACTGGCGTTGGGCCCCGGAACCACGCGCCTGGGCGCGGTAAGTCGCTCTGGGACCCAGAAACATCGCACCGAAGCCCCAAAATCGTACTGGGGCCTCACAAATGTGCGTCAGAAGCCCCAAATAAACACAGCGGGACCCTAAGAGCACAAGAGGGGTCAAAAATACAACTGGCCCTCCAAAGCGCACAGAGTCTCACAAAAAGCGACAGGGCCTTAACACATAAGTTGCAGCCATAAATAAACATACCGGGAGCTCTATAAAATACACCGGAAGCTCTCAAGGCATACAGGGGCCATGAGAACGCACAAGGGTCTGCAAAAGAGGCTGGGGCCTCAAAAGGCAACATGTTTCCAAAACGAAAAAAAAGACCGGGCGCTAAATAAACACATCGGGATCTTCGAAAGCGCCCTGACACATAAGGCAAAATCCTCGGTGCACAAAAAAGCAACAAAACCCTAAAACGAGCAGGGGATTCGTAAATGTATTGGCCCGTAACAAAAATAAGACAAATAAGAGCCATAAGACACAACCACAGACCAAGAAAGACGCAACGGGTCCAAAAAAGAACACTGAGGCAGAGCCTCGGTTCGGTAGCCAATCTGTGAGGATAGCAGCAAGGATATGAGGTGCATCAAAGCTCAGCGGAATCCGCATTTCATAACTACCAGAAAATGTGGGAAGTAGGGAACTAATGAATTTAATCAATCGACTTTTCGCAGCGAACGCCCATACGAAGCATTCCTTCACGTCAAATGTGGCGCAAGTCTATCATGTGGAAGCAATTAGCAAAACGCAGAAGGCCTAGCAGAAATCGTAGCATCGCACGAAGTGTAGCGAATGCGCCGAATGCGAAAGATGGGTGTGCACGTGCACGGACATTGCCGTCGTGGCGACCGGGTGCTATGAACCAGAATGCCTGACATTGAGAAATTTTACATTTTCAAGTGATGGGTAATACATTTTAAATTGATGTTATGGGCCTAATACATTTTCGAATCCCTGCTCGTTTTAGGGTTTCGTTGCTTTTTTGTGCACCGATAATTTTTTACGTGTCAGGGCGTTATCGAAGATCCCGACGTGTTTACTTAGCTCTCGGTCTTTTTGTTCGTTTTGGAACCATGTTGCCTTTTGTGGCCCAGCCTCTTTTTCAGGTCCTTGTGCGTTCGCATGGCCCCTGTGTGCCTTGAGAGCTTGCGGTGTATATTTTTTTAGAGCTCCCGGTATGTTTATTTACGGCTGCAACTCATGTTTTAAGGCCTGTCGCTTTTTCGGGGGACTCTGTGTGCTTTGGTGGGTCAGTTGTATTTCCGGGCCCCGTTGTACTCTTAGGGTGCGCTTTGGAGGGCCAGTTGTATTTTTGGCCTCTGTTATGCTCTTAGGGTCCCGCTGTGTATATTAGGGGCTTCTGACGCACATTTGTGGGGCCCCAGTACGATTTTGGGGCTTCGGTACGATTTGTCTGGGTCCCAGCGCGACTTAACGCGCCCAGGCGCGTGGTTCCGGTGACCCAACGCCAGTTTTCTGGGCTCAACGCGATTTTTGTGGTTATTTTCTGATTTTTTTGCAATCCCGAATCCCGACCTCATTTTTCAAGCCCCTGGCGCCATGTTTTTGTATCCCACCTCGATTTTTCGAGATCCGTTATGTTTTTCGGTGCCGTACGCAATTTGTGAAGGCATCTGGTAATATGTTCGGTGCTCCAGGACCATTTTCCTGACCCGGACATTTATTTGTTGGAATCACACCTTATTTTGGAGGGCTCCAGCTTGATTTTTTTTCGGATACCGATCCGGTTTTTGTGATGTCCATGATATTAGCAACGCATTCGCATTCGCATTCAGCATCCTATTCGCATACTCTCCGAATTCGTTCACTTTTTCAAGATATGATCTTCGTCGCTTGCAAAAGTAAGGCAAATAACGATTCTTCAGTAGGACGGGCGGTTCGATCTCCAGAGGTCCAGAGAGGTCACTCGGGTCAAAAACGGTGTACCGTATAAAATTCGAAGTATTTCACTTAGCCGAATGATTCCAACGCCTAGATATCCGCTGTCCATCAAGGATGCAGCGCATCGAATTACGTGAACTTCAATATCAAAGTTTGACCTCAGGTCACCGAAGTTAGTTTTACTCATGCACTATATTTATTTACGGGGTACCGAATAAAATCATGGTGACACATTGGATACACCTGATTTTTGCAGGTCATAATCTACATAGCACGTACATAGAGCACATTAATCAAAACGACCCATTATGGCCAATGATTCATCACCGTTCGCCAAAAATGCCCCAAAAATGCAACTATACCAAATTCTGGTGTACCCGATAATTTCCGCAAAATTTTACTTGGCACGACGAAAAAATACCCAGACATTGGTTATGGCCCATGGATGCAGCACATTGAAGCATCTGTCCTACAATCGCATAGTTTGACCTATATTCGCAAAATACTGTTTTGACCACGCATTATTGCCATCTACGAGGTACCTGATAATACCCTCCTAAATACATTCATCGGATGGACATTAGCGCCAAGAAATATCCCATCGGACAAGAAAGCAGCACATCCAAGCATGTCACCTTCAAGCTCACCATTTGACCTCAGGTCAACTTAGATTTTAAGATTACACCCTATGGGAATATCACGGTGTACCGAATAAAAGTTCCGTGAATACATTTATCGGATAGATATTAGCGTCGAATAATCGCCCACCGAGCAAGGATGCAGCACATCCGAGCACGTGCCCGTCAGCACAAGCGTTTGATCTCAGGTCAGGTTTTATGAAATTTAGAAAAAGAAAGTAGTCTACTTGGGTACCGTATGTGGGCCAAACGAAGCATTGAATGTAGACTATCTCAACACTGATGCATGCACTAGTAACACAAGAAGCAGCACACTGCGTGACCTGACCTCTATCGATAACGCTTTTCATCAGGGAGCACTAGCGTCCCATTCAACAACCCATTCAGAAACGAATCACCAATGTTCTCCGATTCGTCTGAAAATTTGACACAACCTTCGCAGACATACCCGTACATGCATCCCGAAGCCATTTTCTGCTCCGACGAACCATTTCGCCTTCAGAAGCGAAAAGGTCAGCTGGGTCAAATCTGGGGTACCGCATAACTTGCCGGATAATTCACTTATTGGAATCATTCAAACGCTTGTGGCGCCGCTATCATCGTGGCATGCAGCACACCACGTCGTAGCAGAAAATGGTCTCGGGATGCATGTACGGGTATGTCTGCGAAGGTCGTGTCAAATTTTCAGACGAATTTGAGAACATTGGTGAATTCGTTTCTGAATGCGTTGTTGAATGGGACGCTAGTGCTACCTGATGAAATGTGTCATCAATAGAGGTCAGGTCACGCAGTGTGCTGCGTCTTGTGTTGCTAGTGCATGCATCAGTGTTGAGATAGTCTACATTCAATGCTTCGTTTGCCCATATACGGTACCCAAATGGACTACTTTCTTTTTTCTGAATTTCGTTAAACCTGACCTGAGGTCAAACGCTTGCGCTGACGGGCACGTGCTCGGATGTGCTGCATCATTGCTCGGTGGGCGATGCTTCGACGCTAATATCCATCCGATAAATGTATTCATGGAAATTGTATTCGGTACACCGTGATATTCCCATAGGGTGTAATGTTAAAGTCTTCGTTGACCTGAGGTCAAATGGTGACCTCGAGAGACCAGTTGACTTGGTGTGCTGCATGCCACGATGATAGCGGTGGCACAAGCGTTTGAATGATTCCAATAAGTGAATTCTCCGGCAAGTTATGCGGTACCTCAGATTTGACCCGGCTGACCTTTTCGCCTCTGAGGGCGAGATGGTTCGTCGTAACAGAAAATGGTCTCGGGGTGCATGTACGGGTATGTCTGCGAAGGTTGTGTCAAATTTTCAGACCAATCGGAGAACATTGGTGAATTCGTTTCTGAATGCGTTGTTGAATGGGACGCTAGTGCTACCTGATGAATTGCGTCATCGATAGAGGTCAGGTCACGCAGTGTGCTGCTTCTTGTGTTGCTAGTGCATGCATCAGTGTTGAGATAGTCTACATTCAATGCTTCGTTTGGCCCACATACGGTACCCAAGTGGACTACTTTCTTTTTCTGAATTTCGTTAAACCTGACCTGAGGTCAAACGCTTGCGCTGACGGGCACGTGCTCGGATGTGCTGCATCCTTGCTCGGTGGGCGATTATTCGACACTAATATCCATCCGATAAATGTATTCAGGGAAATTTTATTCGGTACATTGTGATATTCCCATAGGGTGTAATGTTAAAGTCTTCGTTGACCTGAGGTCAAATAGTGACCTCGAGAGACCAGTTGACTTGGTGTGCTGCATGGCACGATGATAGCGGTGGCACAAGCGTTTGAATGATTCCAATAAGTGAATTATCCGGCAAGTTATGCGGTACCCCAGATTTGACCCGGCTGACCTTTTCGCCTCTGAAGGCGAGATGGTTCGTCGTAGCAGAAAATGGTCTCGGGATGCATGTACGGGTATGTGTGCGAAGGTTGTGTCAAATTTTCAGACGAATCGGAGAATATTGGTGAATTCGTTTCTGAATGCGTTGTTGAATGGGACGCTAGTGCTACCTGATGAAATGCGTCATCGATAGAGGTCAGGTCACGCAGTGTGCTGCTTCTTGTGTTGCTAGTGCATGCATCAGTGTTGAGATAGTCTACATTCAATGCTTCGTTTGGCCCAGATACGGTACCCAAGTGGACTACTTTCTTTTTCTGAATTTCGTTAAACCTGACCTGAGGTCAAACGCTTGCGCTGACGGGCACGTGCTCGGATGTGCTGCATCCTCGCTCGGTGGGCAATTATTCGACGCTAATATCCATCCGATAAATGTAGTCAGGAAAATTGTATTCGGTACACCGTGATATTCCCATAGGGTGTAATGTTAAAGTCTAAGTTGACCTGAGGTCAAATGGTGAGCTTGAAGGTGACATGTTTGGATGTGCTGCTTTCTTGTCCGATGGGAGATTTTTGGCGCTAATGTCCATCTGATGAATGTATTTAGGAGGGTATTATCAGGTACCCCGTAGATGGCAATAATGCGTGGTCAAAACAGTATTTTGCGAATATAGGTCAAACTATGAGATTGTAGGACAGATGCTTCAATGTGCTGCATCCATGGGCCATAACCAATGTCTGGGTGTTTTTTTCGTCGTGCCAAGTAAAATTTTGCGGAAATTATCGGGTACACAAGAATTTGGCATAGTTGCATTTTTGGGGCATTTTTGGCGAACGGTGATGAATCAGTGGCCATAATGGGTCATTTTGATTGATGTGCTCTATGTACGTGCTATGTAGACTATGACCTGCAAAAATCAGGTATATCCAATGTGTCACCATGATTTTATTCTGTACCCCGTAAATAGATATAGTGCATGAGTGAAACCAACTCCGGTGACCTGAGGTCAAACTTTGACATTGAAGTTCACGTAATTCGATGTGCTGCATCCTTGATGGACAGCGGACATCTAGGCGTTGGAATCATTCGGCTAAGTGAAATACTTCGAATTTTATACGGTACACCGTTTTTGACCCGGGTGACTTCTCTGGATCTCTGGAGATCGAACCGCTCGTCCTACTGAAGAATCGTTGTTTGTCTTACTTTTGCAAGCGACGAAGATCATATCCTGAAAAAATGAACGAATTCGGAGAGTATACGAATAGGATACTGAATGCGAATGCGAATGCGTTGCTAATATCATGGACATGTTTTTGTGGTATAGGTGTAATTTCATCAGTGTGAGGTGACTTATCAAGGGATCCCAAAAGAAAACCTTAGAACTGTATGGTGGAGTTAGGGTTGAAATCCGATGAATCAGAAACGATAGTGGTAGATTAGGCCCCTCCACAGGACAATTTAGTTGATCACTAATTATTTTATTTCGAAAGGTCCCCTTTGACAAAATAGCGGTCGAAATACAAGGACTTTTTAATGGGCGTAGGTGGGCGCCCCTGCAAATCCGTTTGCCCCCTCCTTGACGCAAATATAGGTACTCCACTGGTCCCTCAATAATTTTCAGAAACATGCGCCCATGGGGCAAAGCCAACATTGAGGGGACAAACTACCCCTCACAAGCATACAAAACAACATCCATGCCCCATATAAAATGGGAGGAATGATGTTTGTAATGCATTTTCTTCCTACAAACTTCTTTTCTGTTATTACAGCCTGCATGATTAGAGTTTCCCAGCTTCCATACCTTCTCAACGTCATTTACAAAACGGTACAGCACAGCGAAAACCATGGGCGTGACGGCGTGGAATTTGAAGGTTTTGCATTATGTATGCATTGCCATTGTTGCATTGTTGCATTGTCATTGATGCATTGTTATTCAATGCTTGTTCTTGCCGTGAATTTATTCGCTGAGGATTTGTTATTTTAGCTTGTGTGACAGTTGCCTTGCAGGCAGCACCAAATGTTTTTGTTTTTTTAATCCTAAGATGGCGCTCAGAAAACCAATGCAATCCACTTCTCGTTTTCACCTTCGCGAAATTGTCATCCTAAGACTGAAAAAATGATCGTTTAAGCTTTGCTTATGACATCAAGCTGGTGGGAATAAATAACAGTAGTGATGAATCTAGCTATATTCAGTTGGACTTGGACGACATAAAAGTGGGTTTATCAATGGGAGATAAATGTAAGATATGCTTAGCACTAGCCCCGCCAGCTTGCTGCAATCTAGAGGCCAGCGGGAAGATTCTTCTGGTCGAGAAAGCATTGAGACGTTGGTTTGTTTTGGCACTTAGGTATTTATCTAAATATTACTTATTTATACCTTGGTATGGCCAAGTTTTCAGCGACAAATTATTATTGCTATTGCGTGTTGAGTAAATGATGCACCATGCCAAGAACAAACAAAACATCAATATGAAATCATGTTTCCCATTCCCGAACCATACTAAGAGCCTAAAAAACGACAGGAGGCCCTAACACAATGGAGGCCCCCTTTCGGGGAGCAGGAGGCCCCCTTTCGACCTTGCCCCCCCCCCCTGGAAGATTTTCGTGGCGACGCTACTGGGTGTGAAACTAGTTAAAGAAGCCGGTACACATGGGCAGGGTAAAAAGCAACGCTGGGAACAAAACCTGGCCACACGCGAGCAAGCGTTGTTTGTGCGAGCGAGAAGGCCGAAATAACAGCAGGCAAGTACAGTACAAGGCATCAAATGTGCACCACTCTCTGTTGGCTGTCTGATTCGCTGATGGCACGGAAGGAAGATGGCTCTAATTTGTTGTATGCGAAGTGCACTGCATGTGCAATATTTTGCTGCTTGTCTACTATTTTGCAGTTTTCTGTAGTTGTTTTAAGAAGTATCCATTTATGGTGTTTCTCCGTTTTATATGCCCTATATGTCTTATATGGTAAAATGCGTATGCGTCGCCACTCCCCAAGTAGGTACGTGCCTGCGATATGGGCGAATTAGTAGCTATAGTACAAGTCACGGATAATATAAAAGAAAGGTATTTTATCACACATGTTGACAAAATATATCGGAAAACCATTATTCCCCATTATAAGATTGGGCATCGGGTGATGGGACATACACCATGTTGTAGCCCCTGGAAAAGGACGAGGATGTGCAAGAAAGGTCATTTTCAAAGCTCAACATTTTAACGTCTGTAGCGCGGTGGCCCTGTCAGCGCTGGGCACTTCTGCCATGGGCGGATTCAGGAATTGTCATGGAGGCACTTGTCTGAAGGGGCGCCATTTCTTCGGAGGGGCGCCACTGCAAAAGTACTTGGAGGCAGGGGCGGATGCAGGGGTGGCACTGAAGGAGTATGCCCCATGGAAATTGGCGCCCCTTCGGCCGGGAAAAGGCTCCACTCCGGGAAAGCTCGAGTCCCATCGAAGTTTTAGCCAGCGATGCCCCTCTCAAAGTAAAATACGTCATTTCGGTGTGTTCGAGTACATCCGGCTCGAATTATTCAGCCAGAAGCGCTCCATGGAAGGAAAAGGACCCCATTAAGTGAGTTTGAGTGGACCCCCTCAAATTTTTCTGCCAGAGGCGTACCTTGGAAGGTAAAGGCCCGAGTAAAGACAAATTTGTATGTCAGAGGCGCACCTGTCCAGGAAGGCCCGAGTGCACCCCACTCCTCATTTTTTTCGTCCGGCTAGAGGCCCCCCCCCCCTCCAGAGACAAAGTTCCCCTCATGGAAATTTCTGATCCCTTTCCTGCCTGGAGGAGTGTCTTTTCCTTCCGAGGGGAGCCTCTGGCAGAATAATGCGAGGGAAGTCAATTCGAGACATTGAAGAAGCACCTTTTTCTCTGGGGGGATGGGGCGCTCCTGACTAAAAGAAATATAGGGGTTCACTAGAGCCTTCCCGGAGGGACACATTTTCCCAGCCGGAGGAGCGGCCCCCTTCCACGGGAGGGAGGAAGGGAGGCACGTGCCCCAGTTCCATCCCACTTGTATCTGCTCATGACTCATGCATTTGCAAACCAGCAGCTGGCCGCGTTCAGGCTATCAGTTTCCTCTTTCTTCCGGAGAAGACAGACCACTGGCGGACGCGGACGGACTGTGCGTTCCGGGTGGCTGGAATCCAAGAAGACAGCACCAAGTTCGGCCTGCTGGTGGCAAGTCTTTCTGTATCGATCACCACGCGGGTGCGAATATTATCCAGGCTCAGACGCCCAGGTTCGTGGCCCTTATTGACGGCTTGAGGCGTAGGTTGGCGCAATCACGAGCGGCGCTCCTGGAAGCCCTAGATCCCCGCCAGCAGCTCGGAGACCAGCAGCCGTTCCAGCTGCTCCTGCGCATGCACTCCGAACTGGGTACAGCAGGAGATGCCCCACATGACCGTGAGCTATTGAAGACTATATCTTCAACGGCTTCCGCATGCAGCTTATTATCGCTGTTGTCAAAGGAAGCTCCTCTGTGCTAACTGGCCACCGCAGCTGACAGATTATTAGAAGCCTCGGCTTCAGGTCTGTTGTCAGCAATGGCGGCAGGATACTCAGCAGCGCAGACGGTGCCAGTTGGCGCAGTGTCTCCGGACACCAGTACGCTGACCACACTACAGGGTACAGTCGCGACATTAACGGTGGTGGTCAGTCACCTGGAAACCGTCCTGAGTGAGACAGGTCACCAGAATGAACGGGTGGACGTCACTATTTCCAGGGCCATCGGCGCTCCCGCTCCGATCGCAGCCCGCAGTTGTATGCTTTTCGCTGCATGCCAATTTCCATTTAATATTGGGGGGGGGGGGGGGCAAAGTCACTATTGGAGGGGCAAAATTGAACAGGGGGGGGAGGCATATGCACTTTCAAAAGTATACAAAACAACACCCCAGGGTGTTTGTCCTCAGGACCTAACTCCAACACATAGGTTATCAGCCACCTCAATCATCTCTGTGGTACACATCGTGAACCTTAGAATATCTGCCACTTAAAACGAAACGCTACAACTATGTCATTTGGCACCCTGCTGAAACGGAATGTAAGCGCTTATTTTGGGCACCAACAATTATGTGCAAAATAGCTGACAGGTGACAACACACGGCACCTCATAAATTCATAACGTGCTCAGACTTAAGAGCCACAAGGGCCCAACCTGAATTCAATTCGATGATTAATTATCTTCCTCCCATGTTTTCTGGTGGCTAAGAAATCCGGATAACCGCTGAGCTTTGATTCACCTCATCCCTTTGGTTAAATACGCTCCCAGATTTGTTACCGAACTGAGGCCCTAGTTAGGTGATCTTTTTTACCTCCCCGCTTTTCTTTGTCTACGGATGTGTTTTAGAGCTCCAGCCAATTTTTGTTAGGGGTTGGCACATTTTTGCGACCCTGGTTCTTTTTTAAGAGTTGTGTTGCCTTTTGTGCACCGAATTTTTTTAAAAGATATCGGCGCCTTTTCACAGACACCGATGTATTTATTTAATGCCGTCTTTTTGTCCCTTATCTAGGGCCATGTCAATTTTTAAGGGCCCCATGCGGTCTCAAGGCCCCGGTGTGCTTTGAGGGCCCCGTTGTGTTGTTTTTTTTCTTAGCTCCCGGTATGTTTATTTAGAGCTACAACGCATGCCCTGAAGACCGGAAGGAGTTCCCAGGAAATGAGAGGAGGCCCTTAAGATGGGAGTTGGTAGCAGGTATGGAAGGAGGTGAGGTTTCCAAAATTGAAGATCCTCAAGACGGGTAAAGCTTTGCCAGGACAAAGGAGGAGACCCACGAGGCGTGGCACGAGGCCCCTAATTTGGCAGAGAATGCCCCTGGAACATGAGAGGAAACCCCATGCCATGCTAAAGGGGCCCCAGGATGTAAGAGGAGGCCCTCCAAGACAGGAAATGAGGGCCATTGAATATGGAGGAGGGTAGGACACACGAGGAGACATCCAAAACCGGTAAAGAGGCTTCAGGAAATGATACGGGACCTCTAAGACGCGAGAGGAGGCCTATAATTAGCAAGAAGAAGCCCCTAAGAAATGGTAGGAGTCGTGCCGGGGTACATGCAAACAACTGTATTGGCCCAAAAAGATCCGGCCGGAGCCCCTGAAAATCATGCTGAACCTGGGGGTACCAAAAAGTCACGCCCGGACCATGAAAATCACGCTAGGGGCACGACAGGTCGTACCGTTCCCCAACAGTCTCATTGGGACACAAATGAAGACGGGGAAACAAAAAACAATCCGGACATGGATAATCACTCTGGGGCCCCAATAATGGCGCCAAAAGCCTCCAAAACGTATTGGACCTCCAAAAGGTGTCGAGGTCGCTAAAACTCGCGCTATGGATCCAAGCAAATGACGTCGGGATACAAAAGATTACATTGGACTAAAAAAAGTCGCGTCGCAGCCCTTCAAAATCACACTCGGGGCCCAAAAGATCGCGCCGGGCCCCCAAATGTTGCAGCTGCCCCAAAAAATCAATTATCAACCGGAATGTCACTCTGCGGGCTCAAAAATCGGGTCAAAGTCCCCCAAAACCCGCTGGGCACCAAAAAAAAATCGCACCGTGAAACCGAAGAATCGTACTGGGACCCAAAAATACCACATAAGGACCTTTAAAAGAATAGAACTCGAGGTCGACAAAGTTCACACCGAGACTCGATCGAATCGACCCCAGCACAGGACAATTAAGAACAGGTCCGGCAAAATTACCCGGATGGGCTTTTATACTCCGAAAGGTGCCATCGGCTGAAAAAAAAACTTCTTCGGTGGCCCCAGTGGCATATCAAAGGGGCAAATGCTCCCTCCCTCCTAAAAGGGATAAGCTCCCAAGAATCGTGCCGGGGCCCCAAAAAGTCGCGCTGGGGCTACCAAAATTCGCGTCGGCCCACCAGAATTCGCGCAGGTGGCTCCAAATAAATACGGCGGGCACCAGAAAACTCGCTCCGAGGCCCGAAAATCTCAACAGGAACCGCCAAGATCGCGTTTGGCCCACAGGTAAGCACAACGCATCCCGCAAACTCGAACCGTCGCAACCCTTGAAGCCGTCAAAAACAGCCGTCAAAAAAGTCGCGTCGCAGCCCTTGAAAATCACACGGAGGTCCAGAAGGTCGCGCCGGGGCCCCAAAAGTTGCAAGCCCGTTTATCCTTTTTGAAGGACCTTTCTTGGGTCTTAATTAATTATACTTTGACTATTTCCATGTGCACGTCGAGGTCAACACCCAGGCCAGTTCACACAGCTCCAAAATAACGTAGGTTTCCAGATATAATGTGGGACAATAAGCAAGTTTGGTCTGAGTTGACGGTCGAGGTGGGACATTTAATGACCCACTCATCCCGGCGTCCTCCATTATGTACTCATAATGATGACACAAAATACTGGCTCTAAAATCCGAATAAGCGTTATGAATTGTGCATCGACAGGAACTGCGCAAAGTCTGGATGTAGGAAAGGGTGGAGCAGTTCCACCTCAGCAAAAACAAAAATATTGAAGATTCCGAAATGCGTATCCATGCATATATAATTGTATATATGCATGCATATCAGTTTGGATATAGGTATGCATTGATACTTATAATATATGAAGTTATTTATTGATCCTTTTAGTTACTTATTTCTAAATTATTAATTATTTATGAGTCAGCACCACCGGAGACCATGAATAAATCCAGATGCCCACATCTGGAGGTATGATTTTCAGCTGAACTTCACTAGAGCCCTGAAACATACGTGTCACTTTAATAAAATAATTGGGGGGGGGGGGGGGGGAGACTAGTGCACAAGCCAGATTGTCCAATGTGTTAACCCCGTTCATCATTTATTCATGAACCGCTTCTAAGAGTCGCGGCGTTGGACATGTCCTAGTGTTGGACAGAGAGCAGGTTCATCCAGTTTTGTCAAATTAAAAAAAAGTTATTATTTAAAGCCAAATTTGGGTTAGAAACATGGACGTAGTTCGCGGGGGGAGTGGGGGTGGGAGACCAACTCCTCACTTTGCGGCTGGCGTCCCTCTGACTACAGAGCGGCACCTCTCTGACAGGAAAAGACGCTACTCTAACACTCTCGAGTGCCCCCTACCAACCCTTCAATTTTTTCAACCGAAGACACCCCACGTGGCTAAAAGGGCGCCCTTCTAGGATGCTCGAGTACATCCCCTTGGGTTTTGCAGCCGAAGGCGCCCATCTGAGTAGAAAGGCACCCCTCCAGGGACACTCGAGTGCACCCCTCCTTGACACTTTCCTAATATCCAGACAAGCTGACGGCCCACTGGAAATCTCCCCCCCCCCCCCCTACTTTTCCTGTCGCTCCTGCACCACTGGTTAGGACTAGTGAATGACAAATGCTGATGGCCTACAAAGCTACATGCAACGAACTCAACTGGAAATGGGGGAAATGGGGTATAGGGACCTAAGAAATGTAAGGACTTAAGGGGACATTCTGCGTTTTACCCTCCCCTTTTCTACTTCCTCCAACCTAAGGCATAGGCGTAGGAACGTCTGAAAAAGTGGTGGGCCAGGGTCAGCAGCAGGGGCGCACCCATGGATTTCGCAAAGTACCATGGCTGAGCACTTTTGAATAGAGAACCCGATAATTTGAATAGTGAACACGCAACATTCACCGCTAAGGGGGAAGGGCGGGGCCCCTGAATGCGCCTATGGCTAACAGCAGCATGTGGTACGGAAAAATAAGTATCATCGCAGTATAAGTACTTTCAAATTCACACTTCTCTCTGAACTTGGAACTCTCTTTATGACTGATGGATTCTTCTGTAATAATAGGTTTATGTTCCTGGTGCAAGTCAAACCATTAGTACTTATTGCTGTTCAAACAAAATGTATTCAACTTCGCTATGTGCGTGTTGGGGGTGCAAGCTCATTACAACCTCAATTATGAGTATGTGGTGTGCTCTAGTTTCCATGATATTGTACTATATGTCTCTAGGATGTCCCCCGTTGTAAATGTTCACCGATGTTGGTGAGGAGAAAGAATAAGCAAGAACGTAGCTTACTTGCTGGCCCATGGCAAAAGAAGTATCATGATTGATGCCGGAAAGGATGAGAAACAGGAAAGACGGGTGATCGCTGGTGGAAAATTATTTGATCCGGTGTGTGGCAGACCAAGATTGGCAAGCTGACATAATTGTATGGTGTTCGTCCTCAGGGCCTAACTCCAACACGTAGGTGATCAGTTACCTTAATCATCTCTGTAGTGCACATCGTGCACCTTAGAATATCCTCCACTTGAAAATAAATGCTAAAACTACATCATGTGGCACCCGGCTGAAACGGAATGTAAGCGCTTATTTTGGGGACCAACAATTCAGTGCAAATTAACTGACAGGTGACAACAAATGGCACTTCATAAAGTCATAACGTGTTCAGACTTAAGAGCTACAAGAGCCCATCCTGAATTTGATTCGATGATTAGTTCTCTTCTTCCCACGTTTTCTGGTGGCTAAGAAATCCGGATCCGCTGAGCTTTGATGCACCTCATCTCTTTGGTTAAATACGCTCCCAGATTGGCTACCGAGCTCAGGCTCTAGTTAGGTGTTCTTTTTTGGACCATTTCGTTTTTCTTTGTCTACGGCTGTGTTTTAGGACTCCAGCCAATTTTTGTTAGGGCCCCGGCACATTTTTGCGACCCCGGCTCTTTTTAGAGTTTTGTTGCGTTTTTGTGCACCGATGGTATTTTTTGTAGGTATCGGCGCGTTTTCACAGATCTCGAAGTGTTTATTTAGTGCTCAGTCTTTGTGTTCCTTTTCTAGGACAGTGTCGATTTTTGAGGGCCCCAGCAAGTTTTTGAGGCCCCATGCGGTATCAAGGCCCTGGTGTGCTTTGAGGGCCCCATTGCGTTTTTGTTTTAGCTTCCGGCGTGTCTATTTAGAGCTGCAACGCATGTTTTAAGGCCCTGCCGATTTTAGCCGGAGTCGGTACGCTTTGGAGGGCCAGGTGCATTTTTGTCCTCCATTTGTGCTCTTGGGATCACCCTGTGTTCATTTGGGGTTCCTCGTTCACATTTGTGGGACCCCAGCACGGTATTGGGGGCTTCGGTATAATTTATCGGGGTCCCGTCGCGACTTTTCGTGCCCAGACGCGTGGTTCCGGGTGGGGTGGGTGGGGGGAGGATCCGACGCGTTTTCTGGGTTCGACGCAAGTTTTGGTGACTTCTCCTGAATTATGTCAAGTCCGAGCCACGGCCTGATTTTTTGGGGCCCCGGCGACATTTCTTTGTGTCATGCGGCGATTTTTTCGAGCTCCGGTACGTTTTTAGGTGCCATATGCGATTTGTTAAGGTATCTGGTGGTATGTTTGAGCTAAGGATCGATTTTCCTGGCTCGGACATTTATTTTTTCGGAATATCTCTTTACTTTGAAGGGCTCCGGCTTGATCCTTGTCGGGTTTCGATGCCATTTTGGGGCCACGCTGTACTTAGTTGGGGCTATCAACGGCAATTTTTGGGAGCCCCGAGGGGAATTTTTGGTGTCCTGACCAGGATTTATGGGACTACTGACAGGAACTTTTGGTCCAAACCGCGATATTTGGGGGTGTTTGGCGCTAGTTCGCGGAGTGCGTTGTACTTATCTGGGCCCCAGCGCGAATTTGGTGTTCCCCGGCGCAAATTTTCGGCTTCGGTGCATTTTTCTTGGTGCCCATTGTACATATTTATAACCCCAATTCTGGGAGCCACGACACGAATTTATGGGGCCCCAGAACCATTTTTGGGGACCACGACGCGATTCTTTGGTTCTTGGAAGCCCACCTCTTCGGGCCCAGGCGCGAACTTTTGAGGCCCCCAGCGTGATTTTCAGCCGCCCAGCCTGTCTTTCTGCGGCTCCCATTGTGATTTTCAAGGGCCACGGCACGCCTTTTTGTCCTCCCAGCGTGGTTTTCAGGGGCCCCGGTCCAACTTTGTGCGCCCCCAGCGCGATTATCAGGGGCTACGGCCCGACCTTCGGGACCCAGCGTGATTTTGAGGGCCCGGCCAGTGTTTTTCGGGCCCAGTGTCATTTTCGGGGCACCGGATAAAAATGTTGGCCCCCAGCGTAATTTCCAGGGGCTCGGCCCGACCTTTTAAAGCCTTAGCGTGATTTCATGGGGTCCTGGCGCGACTTATCGGGGTCCTGGCGCAACTTTTTGGAGGCCCAGCGATATTTTCAAGGGCCCGGTCCCACATTTTTTTAGCCATTACCGTCATTTTTATGGTCCCGGAACGATTATTGAGGTCCCCAATGTAATTTGCAGGGCCCTTGGTGGGATTTTAGGGGCCGTGTAATTTTCAGGGACCCCTGCGCGACTTTTGGGGCCCCAAAGTGATTTTTATGGGCCCCGGTGCGATTGTTGGGGAAACCAGCAGGATTTTAGGGAGCCTGGCGCTATTTTTCCGAACCCAGGCGCTATTATTGGGGGCCCACAACCTTTCATGGTGAGGGGGATTGCTCCAATGCTCCCCTTCCTTCGGTACGCCACTGCGCATGCCCCAATGATTGTATAGCTTAACAATGACGTCTAGGGAGTACATCGCACAAAATCGACTTTCCTATGCCTATTTAACTGTTTGCACCACAAGTACTGTTCAGAAACATACACCCTGGAATTGTCTTAAATTGATTTCATTATCTTCGGGGTTGTTAAATCTCAGTCTGGACATACACTTCAGTGGACGACGAAAAGCCGTGATAGTAATCTCCGTTGTAGTTCGGTGTTTTAGTACTTTTAATCAAGATGTCTTCATTGAATAGATTCTGGGATCAGTGTCTACTAAGCCGAGATTGTTACATATACCATGGCCCCACGATCTTACCGAACCATTTCTGTTTAACGAAATAATTTGAATTCAACGTTTAACGTGCTGTCAATTCCACTACGCAGTTACCCAGCTGAAGATCCACTCGGGCCAGTTGCCATGCTCGTCATGTGCCTTCTCAGGTCACATGACAAACATCGCTCGTTACTCGTCACATCATCACTCTTCATATCACTCCTCGTGTGACATTGTCAGGTCGCATCACGAGCGCCTAATCCTCTCGGGGATTCTGAGATTCTGACAGGCGTTCTCGCACTTGAAGTTGGTATAATAGGATGTGGACTTCATTATTGTATCTATGCTACCATAATAAATTATGGAATTAAGTAGTTTGCTATGTTGGATACCAGCACCGATGATACCCAGGCATCTCACTCAAAACGTTGGATATCTGTGTGCTGTGCCAGACTGTGAAACTCCATTGAAGTATTGAAATTTGTGCGTTCTATTTCGTACTACAGTCACGCAATGTATGTATCGTGGCAGTAATTGTATGCTTCAATAATCACAATACATGTAAATGTTGAAGTGTATGGCAACTAGGACCAAGGACATATATAACACTATGTAATATCAAGGCAAGAACTTGCACTTACGAATTGTACGCCTTACCTTGATTGTGTTACGTTACTGCCTTCAGCCTTTATATTTTTATACTGTTGGCAATATTAATTAAATCGATGATAGATATGTTAAGTCAAAGAACCACAGTGAAGCTCCAGTATGAATGTATTTTGGTACTGGCTGGCACATTATCTGCTTTATAGTATTTTCATAACATAATATATGGTGTAAATATTCATACATCTGTTGCACTACATCAACTCCTGAATTAGTTGCGTTGTTGTAAGGTCATGTCCAAGTATGTATGACTTTTAAGAAATGAAGTGCTACCATGTGATATGTGCAGCTTTTACTTAGTTATAGATTGCATTATTTTTTTTCTTCACATATTCAAATGTGTGCATGCTGCTTTTTAGTAAACTTAATGGTTCAAAAGTGGGAGGGCCAGCTACCATTATTGGCCCCTCCACTTTGAAAAGTGTGTGTGTGGGGGGGGGGGGGGGGGGGCATTCTCTGCCAAATTAGGGGCCTCGTGCCACGCCTCGTGGGCCTCCTCCTTTGTCCTGGCAAAGCCTTACCCGTCTTGAGGGGATCTTCAATTTTGGAAACCTCACCTCCTTCCATACCTGCTACCAACTATCATCTTAAGGGCCTCCTCTCATTTCCTGGGAACTCCTTCCGGTCTTCAGAGCCTCATTCGGTCCTGGAGACCAGTGGTGTCGCCACAAAATTATTCCAGGGGGGAGGAAATGTTGGAAGGGGGCCTCCTGCTCCCCAAAGGGAGGCCTCCTATTGTTTTGTTCGGCTCTTGGTATGGTTCAAGAATGGGAAACATGATTTCATACTGATGTCTTGTTTGTTCTTGGCATGTTGCATCATTTACGCAAAACGCAATAGCAACAATTTTTTTTTCGCTGAGAACTGAGCCATGCCAGGGTATAAATAAGTAAATGTGGATAAATACTTAAGTGCCAAAACAAACCAATGTCTTAATGTTTTCTCGACCAGAAGAATCTTCCCGCTGGTCTCTAGATTCCAGCGAGCTGGCGGGGCTGGTGCTGAACATATCTTAAAGGTATCTCCAGGAGATACCTTTAAGGGAGATAATTAGGAGATAATCTCCTATTGATCAACCCACTTCAATGTCCACCAAGTCTAACTGAATATAGCTATATTTATCACTACTGTTAGTCATTCCCACCAGCTTGATGTCATAAGTAAGCTTAAACGGTCATTTCTCAGTCCTAGGACGACAATTTCGCGAAGGTGAGAACTAGATGTAGATTGAGTTGGTTTTCTGATCGCTATCTTAGGGATTTATTTATTTTTATAACATTTGGTGCCGGCTGCAAGACACCTGGCACACAAGCTAAAATAATAAATCCTCAGCCAATAAATTCACGGCAAGAACAAGCATTGAACAACAATGCATAAATGACAATGCAACAATGCAACAATGGCAATACATACATAATGCAAAACCTTCAAATTCCACGCCGTCACGCCCATGGTTTTCGCTGTGCTGCACCGTTTTGTAAATGACGTCTTTGAGAACGTATTGAAGCTGGGAAGCTCTAATCATTCAGGCTGTAATCACAGTAGACAAGTGTGTAGGAAGAAAATGCATTTAAAAACATAATTCCTTCCAATTTGTATGGGGCATCGGTGTTGTTTTTTATGCTTGTGAGGGGGAATTTGCCCCCTCAATGTTGGCTTTGCCCCATGTTTCTGAAAATTATTCGGAGACCAGTGGCGTACCTATATTTGCATCAAGGGGGAGGGTGGGGAACGTATTTGGAGGGGGTCCACCTACCCCATTAAAGTGTCCTGGGATTTCGACCACTATTTTGTCAAAGGGGACCTTTTTAAATATAATAATTAGTGATCAACTGAACTGTGGAGGGGCCTAATTTACCACTATCGTTTCTGATTCGTCGTATTTCAACCCTAACTCCCCACCCTGTTAGAATGTTTTCTTTTGGTATCCCTTGATAAGTCACCTCACACTGTTGAAATTACACCTATACAAATCACTTTAAAATGTAACATTTCCCAATTTCAGACATTCCAGTTCATAGCGCCCGGTCGCCACGATGCCAACGTTCGTGCACGTGCACACCCATCTTGCGCATTCGGTTCATTCGCCACATTTCGTGCGATGCTACGGTTTCTGCTAGGCCTCCTACGTTTTGCTAATTGCTGCCACATGATAGACTTGCGCCATATTTGACGTGAAGGAATGCTTCGTATGGGCGTTCCCTGCGAAAAGTCGATTTATTAAATTCATTAGTTCCCTACTTCCCACATGTTCTGGTAGTTATGAAATGCGGATTCCGCTGAGCTTTGATGCACCTCATATCTTCGTATGGACGTTCGCTGCGAAAATTCGATTACTTAAATTCGATCATTAGTTCCCTACTTCCAACATTTTATGGTGGATAAGAAATGCGGATACCCGCTGAGCTTTGATGCACCTCATATCTTTGATTAAATATGCTCCCAGATTGTCTACCGAACCGAGGTCCTGCCTAAGTGTTCTTTTTTTTGGACCCGTTTCGTCTTTCTTCGTCTACGGATGTGTTTTAGGGCTTCAATCCATTTTTGTTAGGAACCCAACATATTTTCGAAACCCTTGCTCCTTTTAGGGTTTGTTGCTTTTTTGTGCACCGATGATTTTTTTTTAGGTGTCGGGGCGCTTTCAAAGATTCCGATGTGTTTATTTAGTGCTCGGTCTTTTTGTTCGTTTTGGGACCATGCTGCTTTTTGCGGCCCCAGCCTCTTTTTCAGGCCCTTGTGCGGTCGAATGGCCCCTGTGTGCCTTGATAGCTTCCGGTGTATTTTGTAGAGCTCCCGTTGTGTTTATTTAGGGCTGCAACGCATGTTTTAAGGCCCTGTCGCTTTTTTCGAGACTATGCGCTTTGGAGGACCAGTTGCACTTTCGGCCCTCGTTGTGCTCTTAGGGTCCCGCTGTGTTTATTTGGGGCTTCTGACGCACATTTGTGGGGCCCCAGTACAATTATGGGGCTTCGGTACGATTTGTCTGTGTCCCAGCGCGACTTATCGCGCCCAGGCGCGTGGTTCCGGGGACCTAACGCCAGTTTCCTGGGCTCAACGCGATTTTTGTGGATCTGTTCTGAATTTTCTTTAAAGTCCGAATCCCGACCTGAGTTTTCGAGCTCCTGGCGCCATGTTTTTGTATTTCACCTCGATTTTTTCGAGCTCCGGTATGTTTTTCTGGGCCGTACGCGATTTGTGAAGGCATCTGATGATATGCTCGGTGCTCCAGAGCCATTTTCCTGACCCGGATAGGTATTTTTTTGAATCCCTCCTTATTTTGATTTGATTTTTTGATTTTGTTTAGTTTTGATTATATTTTTTTGGGGGGAGGGGGATACCGATGCGATTTTTGGGGTCACACTGTGCTTATGTGGGGCCCTAGAGGCCAATTTTTGGGAGCCCGACGTGAATGTTTGATGCCCAGACTACATTTTTGGGGCCACCGATGGGAATTGTGGGTTTGGAACGCGATATTTTGGGAACCGGTTCGAGTGTGCGGGGCGCGTTATACTTAGCTGTGACCCCAACGCGATTTGGCGGTTCCTGTTGCAGATTTTCGGGCCTCGGAGCGAGTTTTCTGGGCCCGCCATATTTATCGGGTCAGCCCCTTGCGCGAATCTCGTGGACCAACGCTAATTTTCGTGGCCCCAGCTCAACTTTTGGGGCCCCGGCACGATTCTTGGTAGCTTATCCCTCTTAGGAGGGAGGGGTTGGTTGGTTGGTTATTAGGGTTTTAGGGCGCATCAACTGCATTGGTTATACAGCGCCCATAGGAGGGAGGGGACATTTGCCCCTTTGATATGCCACTGCGGCCACCGAAGGAGTTTTTTTTTCAGCCGATGTCACCTTTCGGAGTGTAAAAGCCCTCCGGGTAATTTTTTCCGGACCTGTTCTTAATTTGCCGGTGCTGGGGTCGATTCGATCGGGTCTTGGTGTGAACTTTTTAGACATCGAGTTTTATCTTTTTAAAGGTCAGTATGTGATATTTTCGGGTCCCGGTACGATTCTTCGGTCTCCTGGTGCGATTTTTTTATCGATGCCCTGACACGTTTTTTTTCCGGTGCCCAACGGGTTTTTGGGGACTGACCGGATTTTTGAGGCCGTAGAGTGACATTCCGGTTGAGAATTGATTTGTTAGGGCAGCTGCAACTTTTGGGGCATGGCGCGACCTTTTGGGCCCCCAGTGTGATTTTCAAGGGCTGCGACGCGACTTTTTGGAGTCCAATGTAATCTTTTGTATCCCGAAGTCATTTGCTTGGATCCCTAGCGCGAGTTTTAGCGACCTCGACACTTTTGGGGCGTCCAACACGTTTTGGAGGCTTTTGGCGTCATTATTGGGGCCCCTGAGTGATTATCCATGCCCGGATTGTTTTTCGTCGCCCCGGCTTCATTTGTGTCCCAATGAGACTGTTAGGAACGGTACGACCTGTCGTGCCCCTAGCGTGATTTTCATGGTCCGGGCGTGACTCTTTACCGGTTTGGATGTCTTCTCGTGTCCTACCATCCTCCATATTCAATGGCCCCCTCTCCCGCCTTGGAGGGCCTCCTACATCCTGGGGCCCTTTAATATGGCATGGGGCTTCCTCTCATGTTCCAGGGGCATTATCTGCCAAATTAGGGGCCTCCTGCCACGCCTCGTGGGCCTCCTTTGTCCTGGCAAAGCCTACCCGTCTTGAGGGCATCTTCAATTTTGGAAACCTCACCTCCTTCCATACCTGCTACCACTCCCATCTTAAGGGCCTCCTCTCATTTCCTGGGAACTCCTTCCGGTCTTCGGGGCCTCATTCGGCCCTGGAGACCTATTCCGTCTTGAGGGACTCCTGTCGAGTCCGGCAGGGGCCTCCTTTTCTCTTCTAGAGACCTTCTTTTTCAACTTAGGGCCCCTAAGTTGAAGTCCTCTCACGTCTTGTGGGCCACATGCTCTGCGTTTTGATTCGATCTTTGCCCATTTTAAGGGTGGCCTCTTATCTCCTGGTGGACTCCTCTTCTCTCCCAGGTGCCCCCTCTTCCAAATTACAAGCAAGCTTTCCTATCTCAGTTCCCTTGTCATTTTCTGGGGACCTTCTTACCCGTCTTGGAGCCTTCTTTCTCGCCTGGGAGCCTTATCTAATGGCCTTTTCTCCTATCTAATGGCCTTTCTCTCCTATTTTAGGGGCCTCCTCGTTCATCATGGGGTCTCATTTCCAATTTTGTGTCGTCCTCTTGCGAATTAGGTGTCTCCTGCCACGTTTCTGGATCATCCTTTTCTATCTTGGTGGAACCTTACCCGTTTTGGGGCCTGTTTTTGCGTCTCCGAAACCTCATTTCCTATCCACTGGCTTCCTATTCCGTCTTAGGGCTTCCTCTCATTTTCTGGGGCCTCCTTTCCAGTATTGGGGCCTCCTTCGCAATCCTGGGGGCCTCCTTTGCAATCCTGGGGGCCTCCTTTGCAATCATGGGGTGTCCTTTGTAATCTTGGGGGCCTCCTTTGCAATCCTGGGGGCCTTCTTTGCAATCATGGGGCCTCCTTTGCAATCCCGGGGGCCTCCTTTGCAATCATGGGGTGTCCTTTGTAATCTTGGGGGCCTCCTTTGCAATCCTGGGGGCCTCCTTTGCAATCCCGGGGGCCTCCTTTGCAATCCTGGGGCCTCCTTTGCAATCTTGAGGGCTTCCGTGCCAATTGTTGGTACTCTCTTGATTTCTGGGGCCTCCTATCCTCTCCTAGGTGACTCCTTTTTCAAATTATGGGCCTCCTCTCACGTCTTGGAGGCCTCCTCACCTGTGTTTGGAGCCTCATTGTCCTCTTAGCAGGGTGCTTTTGTGTCATAGTCCTACATCTTCTCTCCTAGGCTCCTCCTCTTCCAAAATGTGGGCCTCATCTGGCTGGTCTCAGTGACCTTCTCTCATTCCTGCGGAGACCTTCTTACCCATCTTGGGGTTCCCTCTTGCGTCCGGAGAAATATCTCCTATCATTCCTTATTTTCTATTGCAGGGGCCTCCTCTTCCATCTTGGGGGCCTCGTTTTCCAAATTAAGAATATCCTGCCACCCATCGGAAGCATTCTTGTCTAACCTGAGTGGCTTCCTGCCCGTCTCGGTGGCATCCTTTTCGTCCTGGGGCCTCCTCCCAATCTTTGTCCTACGTCTCTTATAGGACCTGATTAGATTTCGCTGGAGCCTCGTTACCGGTCTTTGGGCCTCCATGACAGCATGATCTTCTGTCTCGTCGGCCTCCTTGCTCACCTTTTTTTCCTGTGCATCTCCGGATAGGGGCCTTCTCAAATATCAGGGGGGCAGTCTCACGACAGGAGGGGCGACTGTCCCCCCGCCCCCCCCGGTAGCGCCGCCCCTGCTAGAGACCTCCTACTCCGTCTTGAGGGACGCCTCTCGAGTGCGACAGGGGCCTCCCTTTCTCTTCTAGAGGCCTTCTTTTTTTCTTCTTTTTTTCAAGCTAGTGGTCTCCTGCTCTGCATTTTGATTCGATCTTTGCCCATTTTAAGGGTGGTCTTTTATCTCCTGGTGGACTCCTCTTCTCTCCCAGGTGCCTCATCCTCCAAATTACAAGCAACCTTTCCTATCTCAGTTCCTTGTCATTTCTTGGGGAGATTCTTACCCGTCTTGGAGCCTTCTTTCTCGCCAGGGAGCCTTATCTAATGGCCTTTTCTCCTATTTAATGGCCTTTCTCTCCTATTTTAGGGGCCTCCTCGTTTATCATGGGTCTCATTTCCAATCCTGTGTCGTCCTCTTCCGAATTAGGTGCCTCATGCCACGTTTCTGGATCATCCTTTTCTATCTTGGTGGAACCGTACCCATTTTAGGGCCTGCTTTTGCGTCTCCGAAACCCCATCTCATATGCACTGGCTTTCTCTTCCGTCTTAGTGCCTTCTCTCATTTTCTGGATCCTCCCTTCCCGTATTGGGGCCTCTTTTGCAATCCTTGGGTCTCCTTTGCAATCCTGGGGGCCTCCTCTGCAATCCTGGGGGCATCCTCCCAATCTCTGTCCTACGTCTCTTATATATACCTGATTAGATTTCCCGGGAGCGTTTCGGGAGCGTGTTGCGCTGAGAAATTCGAGGGAGGGGGTACACTGGAGCCTCCAAGAGAGGTGTCCTTCGGGTCATAAGCGGCGCCACTTTCGCTTCCTCCCCCTTGGATCAGCACTTGCACCATACCTACCCTAGCTGGCCACGCCACTACCTATCGCCGATTCGCTAACACTTGCCAGTCGTTCGACTCAGGGGTGTTGTTTTATATACCTGCTTTTTTTTTCTCTCTCTCTCTCTCTCTCTCTCTCTCTCTGTCTCTCTGTCTCTCTGTCTCTCTGTCTCTCTGTCTCTCTGTCTCTCTGTCTCTCTGTCTCTCTGTCTCTCTGTCTCTCTGTCTCTGTCTCTCTGTCTCTCTGTCTCTCTGTCTCTCTGTCTCTCTGTCTCTCTCTGTCTCTCTGTCTCTCTGTCTCTCTCTCTCTCTCTCTCTCTCTCTCTCTCTCTCTCTCTCTCTCTCTCTCTCTCTCTCTCTCTCTCTCTCTCTCTCTCTCTCTCTCTCTCTCCACTCCGGGAACAAGTGGACAGCCATGGGGAAAATAGACTACCTGAGGCTCGCTTTGTCCCAAGTCACAAATTCATGATTAGGCTAACATTTCAGACAATGTGGAAAAGACGGTGATTGTTAGTTCATAACACATTAATAACCATACAATTGCGTTATCAAAGCACTGATTTATATCTATATTTAGGCATACACACCCTGGCAATCTTCACCTTCTCGCCACACTAACATTAGACCAAGAAGTAAAGAAAGCACTTTGTTTTAGGGGAGCGAAAACATCCACCTCTATATCCAAGCCGTCGCGGGCGGAAGTGTGCTAACATAAAACATTGGGGAGGGGGACAACTTAAGAGGTAGTGAACCCTAGCCTAGCCTTTCTTAGCGTATACAAAGTGATACCTCTGCCTAAAACATCCAATTATCCACTTGTAATTCATTCGCCCAAGCTAGACCTCATGTCCAGTGGCGTAGCTAGGATTTAGTCTAGGAGGCGAACATTTGAACAGGGTCCCCTACCTACCAAACCCCACCCCCACTTTTCCGAAACTCCTCGGATTTCAATCACTTCATTTTCGAAGGACCCCTGTATTGTATATATATATATATATATATATATATATATATATATATATATATATATATATATATATATATAAGGTAAAGTTGGTTAAGTACGTGGAAAATAAAGCACTCTGCGCTGGCGTGGCTAATGTGAGATCTGTTGTCAAGGTCCAACAGTCCGGTAAAGACCAGAAGGAAAAACGAACCATTTAGCTGCCGACAACAACCAAGAAAAGAAACATATTACGGAAGATAAAGGAAGATCAACACATTTTTAATGAAGCCATCAATTTTATTAAATTGAGTATGAATACGAGTGCTCATCTCCATGTACACAACTGCTTCTTTCTGTTCAGACATTCACACATCAGATTTCCTGCGGCTTGGGCTCCGCCGACAGCCCAGGGCCCTTTGTATTGGCTCAGGGCCCTCTTTGTCAGCCCGGAGCCCTTCCAACCACCCGGGGCCCTCTCAGTCGATCTAGAAGCCCTTCACGTTAGCCCAGCCAATTGCCCTCAACATCTTCCTGAGGGCACTCTTCGTTGACTGGCGGGGCTCTCTTCATCGGCCCGGGACTCCTTCCGCCAGCGATGGGCCCCTTTAGTCTGTCCATGGGCCCTATACGTCGACCCAGGGGGCCTTACGGTCCCCCTGCAACGACGCCTTGAGTTGCCCTTGACCCCCCTGCCATTCGCCCATCCAGGGGCGGCTGCCTCCTTTGACCCCCTTTGGCTACAGCATTGCTCATGTCTCTATCCCCTGATTTCTCACTTTCAAATATAAGGTGGAGTCGTGACCCTCACCGCCCAGGGATATCTAGTTATGTCTGAATGCAAAGCTAGAGAAAGCTAATGTTGTCGCGCACACGTTCGCGCAAAGCCTCTATGCTAACAATACTACATAATCCACGTGCAGGGGCGGATCCAGGAGTTATCATGGGGTTCATGTCCGGAGGGGCGCCTTTGCCTTCCGAGGGACGTTCTTGTTGAAACATTAAAGGGGTGGGCGCACTCGGTTTTCCTAGAGGGGCACATCTGGCTGAAAAATTCGACGGGGGATGCATTCGAGGATTCCCAGAGGGGCACCTTTCTCGGTCTGAGGGGCGCCCACCTTCAATTGGGGAGGGAGCTCATGCCACCAGTTTCCCCTTGTATTCGTCCCTGTCCGCATGTACCTGGCGGCATCTCTGCCCGGGATTATGAATAGTCCCGGGCTATTCATACGCCATAAAATTATCCGCCACCTCTTTCTCGAAGTGAAATCAAACCCACTGCGTGAGGACCTCTATTATGTGCCCCTGAGCAATGCCGCTAATAGCACGGTTAACGGTGTCCATCGATTACGTCCATCAGATCGACATGCTCACTGTACCATTGATTGTGTGCGTTTGCCTTTGTCGGTTGCAACGGCGACGGACCGACGGCCGGACACCCACCCATTCGCCTGCCGCCGGCGCCCGGCCGCTATCTGCAACGATCGTCCTGCCGCGACGGGCTCGGTGCCGTATCACGGCGCTCCATTGTGCCCCTCTGGCGGCCAGAGCGGGCCTCGTGGCGCCCCCGTCCCGCCGTCATCGACTAGTCCTCATCGAGACCTCTCCATCCATACCAAACACCGTCGGCAGGCCGCGCGCGCCGCGCGCCCCACTCACCGGGAATTATCCGGAGTGAAGGCAAAGCGGATCCCAGTTGTGCCGGTGACGTCACGCGCCGCACGCTGCCGGCGAGCGACTTGCGCTGGATCCATTTCGTTTCCCCCGTTACCCGCGCGCTCAGGTACGGGGCGCGGCGCCGCTTCGTTGGACGGCGCCCAGTGCTCGTTTGTGCGTGGTTGTTGTCGGTGGAGGAGTCCAGAACGGGATAGCCACACAGCAGGTGAGTGCAATTGCCAAACCCGGTGTCGTTTGTTCATTGAGCGTCGACGGATTGCCGTGTTTTCCGATTGGGTCATTACTTCGTCCCGTTCGGTCTTTGTCCGGCTCGTTCCTGGGCCGCGCGCCTCGTATTGCTCAGCTCGTGCAGCGGACATTTGAGACAAAAACCGTTCAAAAATGATATCATGACACAGCCACACTGTTTGTGAAAACTGCGATACCACTTTTATGCATGTTCGATTGCCCCGCGGCGTGCTTTTCGCACTCTGCGTGACCACGTTCGCGCGGTTGACGGCGGCTCCCCGTCTGACATTTCTCGGCGGACATCTTGTGCGGTTCACGCTGTCGCTTATGCTTACCGCCCGGCCATGCCACGAGAAATCGAGTCCCAGCGAGTTGGGCAATTGAGGTAAATGTATACAATTCGATGCACGTGTATATGTGACCTTGACACTGTGCCATAGAATGCCATTTTAGACGGTTTTTAATTCGCGGCGGTGTTATCATGGGATACTATTTTTCCTCATAACTTG
Source organism: Ashinkailepas kermadecensis (assembly GCA_034440615.1). NCBI lineage: Eukaryota > Metazoa > Arthropoda > Thecostraca > Neolepadidae > Ashinkailepas > Ashinkailepas kermadecensis. The sequence continues at coordinate 29,334 of JAOTOM010003186.1, forward strand.
CTTCGCTTTGGTCGCATCAGGCTGATACTTACATTATTTGATAGCTGAGAACATGGGGTGTCGAACGGTGTGTGTAACCAATCGTTTCGCGACATGAAATACGCGTGATCACGCGGTAAGAGTACCTGCGTGAGCGGGCGAGGCGGTCCGGGAGGGTCGGTGTCCCCCTGGCGGGAGGAGAGGCACCGCTCGGTGGCATGAATCAGCCGAGTTCCGGGGCGGGTGACGCGGCCGGCCAGCCCGCCGAGATCGATGACAGCTTCGGAGACAGCCGCTCCCGTCGCACGGTTCACATCCAGCCCCAGAGGCCGGCTGCAGAGCAGGGTCCTGTCAATACGCTTGGCTCAGAACTGCCCTGGAAGTTTTTGCGGTGACTCAACTGCGCCGGCACCGGCTGTCTGGAACAGCGCCGCCGCGTCCATTAGGTCGCCGCGGATGCGACGCAGGCACGCCAGCTACCAGGTGTCACTTCGCGCCGCCCGCCACGGCCTCTTTGTTCCCGGCAGGATGACGGCTGCCGGTGGGGAGATGCTGTTGGGGGTGTTCTGCTGATAGTCGATGGCTGGGTGGTTGCTGTTTGGTTTGAATTGTGGCTGGTAAGGTCTCGGCTGTTGCTGTTGGGGGCTGAACTTTTGATGCATGCGTCATTTCGAATTTGCCGGCGACAACCATCCAGAGGCTGCTCAGCTCTGAAGACAGGTAAGATAAATGTACGTGTTCGATATATCGCGGAAGGAATTTCTTTCGAAGATCCCAGAAAATGTACCCATGGACTGGACTGTCGCTGTTAAGGTCTAGGAAGTGATTGTTTGCTGCAAGTTTGGTGTTGGTGACTATGTTCTGGCTCTGGGTAACCAATGCCATTGCTGTGAGCTAAACCGGGTGCCATACAACCTAAGCGTTTAACAACCCTAAACCTGAAGGACCAACCATCCAAAGACCTAGATTATTGGCGTTCACCTGCTGCTAAAGTCCTTACTGTTGTCATTGAGACGTAGGCTGTTGTTGTTGGGAGCTAAAATAACCAACCAGCCAGAGACCTAGACTGTTGTCAGGGCCCACCTATTCCCGTTGTAAGCCGGACTGTTGTCACCAGTACGTAGAATGTCACTGTTGGGAGCTGCATCGTCTCTGAATGGCGAACTGGACTGTATTGGAGGTTTGATACTATTGCTGTTGAGAACTGGGTTGTCTATAAATGGCGAGCTGAACCATCTGTTGGAAGCTGGACTGTCGCTGTTGGGAGCTGGGTTGTCTATGAATGGCGAGCTGAACCGTCTGCTGGAAACTGAACCGTCTCTTGGAAGCTGGACTGTCGCTGTTGGGAGCTGGGTTGTCTATGAATGGCGAGCTGAACCGTCTGCTGGAAACTGAACCGTCTCTTGGAAGCTGGACTGTCGCTGTTGGGAGCTGGGTTGTCTATGAATGGCGAGCTGAACCGTCTGTTGGAAACTGAACCGTCTCTTGGAAGCTGGACTGTCGCTGTTGGGAGCTGAATCGTCTCTGAATGGCGAGCTGGACTATCTGTTGGAACCTGGACTGTCGTTTGGAGCTGGGTCTACCAGCTGGGGTGCTTTACGGGTGTTATGGTTGTTTTTTGGCTGGATGTTTATTTCACCAAACCAAAAACTCAAACTAGAAATGTTTCAGTAATGTAGCGCCGCAACTTCGTGTTACCCCGTGAGGTGCACACTGACAGGTACAAGTGAGTCATGTTCAGAACTGCTTAAAGATGACATTTGAGCTGCACTATTCCAATAGCTTAGCGTTCATTTGCAACGCTTTTGGGACACATTCCACCGTACCGCGTCAGGTGTGGGAGCGGATGGTGGAAGATTATATATATATATATATATATATATATATATATATATATATATATATATATATATATATATATATATATGTTATATATCATATGTTTCTTCCCCGGTGGACCCAGTGCGGTCTTCAGACGTGTGATGTTGAAGAGATTGGCCTGCCATGTGATGTTGAAGAGATTGATCTGGCATATGATGCTGAAGAGATTGGCCTGACATGTGATGTTGAATAGATTGGCCTGACATGTGATGCGGAAGAGATTGGCCTGCCATGTGATGTTGAATAGATTGGCCTGACATGTGATGCGGAAGAGATTGGCCTGCCATGTGATGTTGAATAGATTGGCCTGACATGTGATGTTGAATAGATTGGCCTGACATGTGATGCGGAAGAGATTGGCCTGCCATGTGATGTTGAATAGATTGGCCTGACATGTGATGCGGAAGAGATTGGCCTGCCATGTGATGTTGAATAGATTGGCCTGACATGTGATGCGGAAGAGATCGGCCATCGTAGCGGAACAGAGCCGATAGTTTCTTCAGAACTCATACAACATTGATTAGAGGCTTCAGTTTTTTTTCCCTCTTTATGGTATCTTCCCTTCGTAGGCTTAACCCAGATATCATGTATCAGCATGTCATGCAAAAATGGAGGATGTTTATTGTTTAGCTTAGGCGTATGAGAAGTAGGTGCCCCTGTGGTTCTTATTAAGCCTGACGCCTTTATATCTTTACCTTGTTCTTAAACTTTGGGCTGGTAACTCCCGCTGGATATAATGCCAGTTCTTATACAGTAGCCTCCTGAATGCGGGTAGCAGGGGAGCAGTGAATTCATCCAGGAAGAGAGTTCCATGCAATATAGCTCAGACTCATTGTCCACCGTATTGTGGAGTAGACCGTAGCTATTCTCAAACCACCTATGTCCTTTGTTGATGTCAAGTGCCAAAGTAAAGATATATAACTTCCTGCTGTCTTTCTCGTCAGCTATTAAGCACCTTTGGGTCAACTTGGGACTATATCTCTAGGTTTTAATGTTGAGGGGATCAGCCTCAAACGATGTTCGCTGACTAGTGGAATAACCAGCCTGTAACGCAAAAGGCACCAGCTTTGGGCTCCCTCCAGTTGCTTTGTTCATATGCATGTATATATTTCATATTCTTGTTTATTTTACAAACTGAAAATTAGTCGAAGGTTTTCCCATTTCCGGTGTTCCTCGCCCCCCCCCCCAGTCTAAGTCTTCTCGGAGATCTCACTGCATAGTTTGTCTGCATCTCTCATTTCTTTTCTCATTATTTTGAGTCATATTGGTCCAGTCATGCTGGATAAAACTCGCCAACCATATTAACACTGGACAGAAGTTAAGCCAAATAACAGCATCGGTTGGGGAAGTATTTCGATTTTCCATTATGCACCCATACCCCATTACCTCATTCCTCATACTCCATCATGTATGTACCACTCTCCCCTGCCTAAATATACTCCGAGACAGTTCCGGCGTACGAAACGGTGGAAATTCGGAACATGTGCATTACATAGCGCGTGATGCCGAGTAATTTTAAAGTGTAAAAAAACCAGCAAGAAGTTGAAGGTGGCTCCTCATTTTACCGAATAAAAACGAAATATACAGATCTCGCATCGCCCATATGCGCATGTAAGCGTAATGCCACACTTCAAAAACATTGAGGGACCTATCCTCCTCCCCCAGATTTTAATGGAGCCCATGAGATAGTCATTTTGATCTGATACCTCTGGGAAAACAGCGTCATAAAAACGGTACACCACCGTGGTAGTCCGGGAAGCCACACATTTGTTCGAGCCTGGGGTGTGTGATGGTGCACCGTCGTGGTAGTCCGGGAGGAGAGCACGTGCGTCAGCCTGTGGTGTGTGATGTGATGGTGCACCGTCGTGGTAGTCCGGGAGGAGAACACGTGCGTCAGCCTGTGGTGTGTGATGGTGCACCAACGTTTTTTTTTGTCGTACGATGTCAAATAGTTTGTCAGGATGTCCGATTTCCCCACGAAAGTATTGTCGTTTAAAATGTCTCAGTTGCTTTGAACTCAATGAAAAACATGTTCCTGGGAAGGGTGTCGATTTAGTATTCAGTGGTGGTATGTTCCACCAATTTTCATCACCAATTTATAAATGGTGTACCAGCTAGGTAAGTCAGATTGATATACTCATGTCGGACATGGTGCACCAGCCAGGTAGGTCAGATTGGCCTCTTCCTGTCGGACATGGTGCACCAGCCAGGTAGGTCAGATTGGCCTCTTCCTGTCGGACATGGTGCACCAGCCAGGTAGGTAAAATTGGCCTCTTCCTGTCGGACATGGTGCACACTGGCGGATCTAGCCCACCGGTTGGGGGGGGGGCAACTTTCGGTTTCGGCAACTCCCCCTCCCCAAGTGGCGTACTTAGGAATTGCATCAGAGGAGGGGTCGAAGGGATTTGGAGCGTGCCCATTCTCCCACTATTTTTGGTTAAAAGCATCGGATTTCTATCACTATTTGTCAAATGGACCCATTTTTTACAATAATAATTAATGACAACATAATTTCCTGTGTAGGGGCCCCAGCCTACCTCCACCGCTTCTAAGTTACGGGATTTTTGTTCTTGTTTACCAAAACGTTCATGTTCATGTTCACGTTCAACGTCTTGTACCACGTCAACGTTCGTGCACGTGTACACACTGGCAGATCCGATTTTGTCAACTCTTGCTGTAAGCAGGACTTGAGCAGCATAGAACCCTCGATGCGTGTCAGAATGTACTATGCTACCATATTGGCTTCCAAACAATTATAAAAAATACCTTTAAAATTGGAGATTCTTTCATCCAGACGATATTTTTGCAACTTCGGCAAAGGTTACTTCATTTTCATTCAGTTTACTTCTGTTGGTTTCGGGGGGCCAAAAGACACTATGCCCCCCCCCCTTTTAAGCGCTTCGGGGGAGCCATGGCCGGAATGGCCCGCTCCCTGGATCCGCTAGTGAATGTAGCCTGTCTCTTCATCTTGGCAACCCCAACACCAACATACGAAACATGCTGCTCAACTGGGCTCAACTGGTCACTCGCACAAAACATCCTGTTCAAATTCCGCTTTCGAAATCTGGCTCACTGGGTCCGCTTGCCCGTTACTGGCTAAACAAACTTCATGAACCTATCTGACGAAGGAATAATGAAACTGCTGATTTCGTCATCTCTTGCTGTAAGCAGAACTTCAACAGCATGGAACCCTCGATGCGTCAGAATCGACTATGCTACCATATTGGGCTTCCAAACAATCATAACAAAATACCTTTAAAATTGGAGATTATTTCACCCGGAAAGCTATTTTTTAACCTCAGCAAAGGTTACTGCATTTTAATTTAGTTTACTTTTATTGGTTTGGGGGGGGGGGGCAAAAGACACTATGCCCCCCCCCCCCATTTGAAGCGCTTGGGGGTGGGGGGCATGGCCGGAATGGCCCCCTGGATCCGCCAGTGATGGTGCACCATCCAGGTAGGTCAGATTGGCCTCTTCCTGTCGGACATGGTGCACCAGCCAGGTAGGTCAGATTGGCCTCTTCCTGTCGGACATGGTGCACCAGCCAGGTAGATCAGATTGGCCTACTCCTGTCGGAGATACATGGGGCGATACATCAGTGATAAATCGTTCGTCAAATAGGGTGGGATATACCACTTTCTGGACTCTGAATTGACATCCCTTCCAACGGAGTATCGACATCCCGCTTCATGATAAGTCGTTATGGAGTCTTCATTATCTAATTTCCAACAGCATCTTGTTGACAAGTATCATGCTGATACTCACCATTGCAGATTGTGATGCACACACATCTCTTAGCGCAATTCCAGGTACAAGGATTACCTATGATGTGGTCTGTTAAACAATATCAGTTGATAAGGATAGGTATTTTGTATTGCTATCACTAAAATAGTTGCCTCTAAATTAGGTATCTCAAAACAAAGGGAAAAGGTGCACATATGAGTATGCGGTTGGATCGGAGTTGTGTTCAAAGAACTTCTAATTTCTGTTAAATGACATGGTTTTCACGACGAAATTCGACATCCTACTGTACTCGTTTCGACATCTCAAACCTAACGAAAAACCATTATTTTAACACTGCGCTAAATGGCCATGCCTAGCTGGTGCACCATAAAACGCAAATATGCAAACTGATTTCATCGCGAATCATCTGAATTGGTCAGTTACACTGGTGTTGATGATAGTTGGTTGAATGGTAGAATGGTTGAAGTGTTAAATGCGCCCTGAACACCTCATTTAGTTGAATTATCCATTCTCTGAACAACCTCACCTTTAACTCCGGAAGCTCCATTGGTTTGGTTCCATTTGGAGGGTTTGGATACTTTCTAATTTTCCGGAGCACCTTTCTGGTCTTTCTAAGGACTAGGGATCTCCAACGGCTGCGGGGAACGCTGACGGATTTTGGGGTTGATGGATCACGTAATTAGTTGTTATGATACTAAATTATTGGTAGTGTTCCAGTAAACGTTGGCTGTGTTTCAGTAAACGTTGGTCGTGTTAGAGCCAAAACGACAGGCGCGGTCTCGTGCAGCAGAAGAGGGACGGACCACTCCTGTCTGAGTTAGGATGGTGGTATCATATTTATGACGTGCCCTGATGGTTTATGAAACCAAATACCGTGTAATACAATGCAAACCAGAGAAATGAAGGCACGACAATGTTGCTGGACATATAACTGGAAATAGCCATATAGCGATGATAAAAACAACTGATGATCAAAATATGCACTTTTGTCCCAAGCGTCATCATAAGTGCATTAAGTTTCGGGAGGCGATGCAATACACTGTCGAGTCGTGCATTTCCTGAAAATCATTGGGTGAGGACCAAGTATTAGATTGGGCCACGAGGCAAGTGTAACGAGGGTCTGTAAGATCCCATGTTAAATAATGCAAACATTGGCGGGGCGAGCCAACGTTTGGGTGGTTCTCCTCCTAGGGATATAAATAGCGACGCCCAGGCGGCTATCGCCACTCCATTTCCTCCACCCCAACGGCAAGTTATCCTGTGGAGAAGTAGATTAAAACTAACAACACTAAGCATCCGAGAGATGCCCCGCCCCCCTCCCCGCCTTCAGCACCTCAACGTCACATTCACTATAGCGTAAGACTGAACTTAAATGTGCACTTGCATTAGACCTGCTTGCAAAGCCCACTCGCTTACAGGCGGCGCAAATGACCTCCATGGTCCAGCACGCCCTAAAATCAGCCCCCCTCCCCCGGCTATCGCCTTCACACGTGTGATAGCGGAGCGCGGGCGGCGGGCCGGCGGCGCACACGACACACATGGCCGGTGCGACATGTCCCCGGCTGCACCGCACCTGGTGCGTTCCGTGCGGCGGCAGCGCGGCTGCACGAGATGGCGCAGCGCCAGCGGCGGTCCGACCAGTCTCCATTTTGTCAGCTCAGCCGGGCCGTTTGGCACTGGTGGCCGGCGTGTTGCCGGTCGCCACCGTGTGAGCGGCGGCCGCTAACGATTTTCCGTGTGCAGGCGGGCGGTGGGCGGGCGGCTCTCCGCTCGCCGGCCAACGGCACGCAACCGGTCGCCGCCGCTGCGGCCGCCGCCGTTTGCGCTATTGACGCAGCGTTCTGCACAAAGAGCGGCGGTCGGCCTCCGCTGCCGCCGCCGCCGTTCGCTCGACCATCTGCCGTCCTTTTTGCGTACTGCCCGGGTCGTCGAGCCGCCGCAGCCCGACCCGGCCTCACCTCGCCTCGCCTCGCGTGGCGCGCGCGCTCCGTGCTTGGCCGGACAGTGGGGGGGCTGTGGGTGGCGCTGGCTGCGGCGACGCCAGGCGGATGCATGCAGCCCCTGGTGATGTACATGCCAGGCTGGGCTGCCGCGCGGGTCAAACGTGTTTCTTCGCGCATGCCGGTGCAGTTTCCGGGCTGGGTGATGTTCTGTTGCAGCCAGGTTACACGCGGGAGGGGAATTTGTTTGCACGTGGGAATCGTGCCTGCTTGGCATTTCCTCGCCCTTCTCTGTTGCTTGTCTCTGGAACGACTAGCGGACTCTAGCGGACTAGAGGACTAACTCAGTGGCTTGATGTCTCCCGAACATTGCAGCGGTGCCGCCACCCTTGATGTTTCCCGAACATTGCAGCGGTGCCGCCACCCTTGATGTCTCCCGAACATTGCAGCGGTGCCGCCACCCTTCGTCAATCGACACCCTGGTGCGCACGAAGCCCAGACGCCGGTTTCAAAGTTCACACCACCTCCATACATTCCGAGTCGGACACATGTCTCCAGTCCTCGGTCGGGTTTTCCGTCGGGACGTTTGTGTTTTGCATGCGGAGGCGGGAGGGTGCGGGCGGCCGGCCGGCCATGGCGTCACCGGCCGGCTGCCAGTGTGCCGCCGGCCGGCTGCCAGTGTGCCGCCGTCACGCCGTCGACTGTCGAGCAGCGCTGCGGCCGGGGCCGGGGCCGGCGCCGCCCGTCGCCCGTCGCCACAGTAGACCGGCCGGCCGGCGCGTGTCTGCAGGCGCCGTGGGGTGCTCGAGATACCAGCGCGGAGAGTGACCGGTCGATAGTTTGAGCGGTGCCGCTGCGGCACCGCCCCAGTCCGGCCGGCCCCCGGCCACCATTAGTCGTGCGTGGCCACAACAAAAACCTGTCGTTCGCGCGCGCTCTCTCTCTCCCTCCCTCGACGGCGACCAGTGTGCGGCGCAACCACCGATCGCGATCAATATGGCGGCCGTGGCGCGGCCGACGGTGTCGGGCCGTGCCGGCCGGTAAGTTGGGGCCGCCGGTCGCGATAGCCGACGCCGCCTATCTGCTGACCTGCACCGGTCGTCCACTTGAGGTGTGGCCTGGCCTGGCCCGGCTGGCCACGTCGCCGAGCCGCCGCCCCGCGCCGCCATCCGACCCATGTGCGGCCGCACCAGTCACCTGTGACCGACACGACACGAGCGCCGCCGAGCGTGTGCTCTCGTCGCCGCGTCCGGCGACGCTGCGGCTGCAGGCAACAGGTTTGTGTCCGGCCGAGCGCGCCCGCACGACACCGCTGTCAGTGGGCTGGTCAGCTTACCTATCGGTCCGTGAGTGGTGCGCCGTGCGGCGGTGGCGGGCAGTGCGCCCGCTCGGGCTCGCTGTACCTTGTGTCTGCTCCGGTCACGGCCACCACCACCATGCGGTAAGCCGAGCCATGGGCGGTAGCTCTGATCGAGGTAGCCGGAGCCGCCCGGTCCCCTGACTGGTGGTGGTGGTGGTGGTGGTGGTGGTGATCATTCATGCAGTGATCCGGGCCTCGGCTGCTGTGGCGTCGCCGGAAATTGTGGAGCATTTTGCTGTCGGCGGCGCCGGCTTCCCAGCCGTGACGCCGACTGCAGCGCGCACCGCAGAGGACTCCGTTTGACCGGCGGTGCTTGTGACGCAGCAGCTGGGCAGGACGGCACCGGCGCCGCGCGTGACGTCACCGCGCCGACACCAGCTGCCGGTGGGACGCATGGCGGTCGTGTTGGCCGCACCGAAATAGCGCCGCCGCGCCGGCCGCTGTATTGCCCCCCGCCTCGCCGGCCGGCCGGCCGGCCACCAGCGAGCCTGTTATGCGAGCGTCGGCCCGCGCCGGGCGGCCCCGGCCCAGCCTTTCTCGCAGCCGACACAGACACAGCGCGGCGACGTGTCAGCCGCCGGGGCCGGCTCCGTGCCGGGCCGCAGCCGCCGGGCCACAGCCGCCGGGCCGCAGCCGCCGGGGCCGTCCTGTCCCGGCGCTGCTGGGGCCGGGCCACAGCCGCCGGGACTGTCCTGTCCCGGCGCTGCTGGGGCCGTGCCGGGCCGCAGCCGCCGGTCCTGTCCGGGAGCCGGAGCTGTCCGTCCTGCCCGGAGGCCGGGGCTGCCGGCAGCACCGCGACCTCGGCCCGGGGTGCTCGTGTCGTGTTCAGACGGCGGCCCGTCCGGTTTCCAGTGCAGCTGGCTCCTGTCCGACCAACCCTGAACACACGCCGATTGCACAACGGGCGTGATTACCCCCGTTCCCGGAATACAACCAAGAACGGCTGCTCAGTGTTCCCGCCTCTGAATCAGCGTGCAGGTGGCCCTACTGGTGTCGCTGGCTGACATGACAGTCTGGTGCCGTGTACCGTGTCGGGGACGCGGCCGTCACGTGGCCTGGGACCTAGCACCTTCACACACTCCGACTGACCAAATGTGAAGCGACGCAGTGACGCCAGGCGAGCCACCGGGTGTGGAAGGCTGGTCTTTGATTGGCTGGACGCGTCGTGAACGTTTTGGCAGGCGTCACTGACTGTTGTGAAGCTTCGTGCATAATTTGTGTTGCGTTTGTGATGTTGGTGGAAAATGGTGGAGATGTGTGTGCTTCTGTGCACCCTTTCGGTGCCACTTGCATCGATAGTCACTAGGCTCGGCATGGCTTTCGGTGTCACTTGCATCGCTAGTCACTAGGCTCGGCATGGCTTTCGGTGCCACTTGCATCGCTAGTCACTAGGCTCGGCATGGCTTTCGGTGTCACTTGCATCGCTAGTCACTAGGCTCGGCATGGCTTCAATTGTAGCCTTGTGCATTCTTCTTCGTTTGCTGGTGTTCAATGTTTCCAAGCTACACAAATGCAAGGAACATCGTCTGAAAGCGTGTTAATACTGCGTCACATCTCGGCTTGTGGTGCGGCCACGTGGCATCAACAAAGTAAGAATGTGACACTCTTATTATGCAGTAGTAAGTCCTGAATTGCAAGTTATCGTGTTTCTAAGTCAGATAATTCAATTTGGAAATGTTCTCTTCGGTGCCTTTGCGCTGCCCATGCTAGACGTAGTTATTATTTAACGTGCATTGGTCAATGACCCTTCCATCTCCCTGACATATATCTAGGATTATTTTTGCTCGTTGGATCCAAAATCACACCACCAAAGCATGGAATCCCAATAGAATGAGCAATGTGTGTACCATCGTCACATTCTGGATATGAAAATCACCTAGAAGAATATGCTCGCGGTTGTCGGTGTCGGAGCGCGGTCCTATCCGGCTGCAGTTGTTTGAATGGGTGCTGTTCAAAATATCAGTGTGATAAGTCACAACTTGATTGCAGTGATCAATGACATCGACCACCATCAGTTGGCTGTGCTTAGTTGCGTTTATGTAAAACGTTGGCATGGGAATATTATTGACATGCGAAATGAATGAACAAGCCCATGGGAATGAAATGGTCCTAAAAACGCATGGTGGGGAGGTTAGTGTGGAGATCCACGCCGACGGCTGAACAAATCCAATGTAAAGTGGTGCACTTTGTTATCTCATACTATTATCAAGACACTCACACGCGGTCGAGCAAGCACACACGCGGTCGATTGTCGTTTTTTCGACGTCACTACTTATTGCTCGTTAGCATGGGCGGCGCCTGGCGAGAAGCAGGGGGAGGGGGGGGGGGGACTCGTCGCCCATACTTCAACGTGAAGTTTTACATTTGCACATATAGTGCCATGGAAAGAATCGACCTCGCGTCTCTCCTCCCCCACCGAGCATCCAAGACCCGCGGCGCCAGCCATGTTCATCAGCAGATACTTAATGAGAACCCAGATATTAGGTTCGACTTGTTTGGCTCGTGGTTTCAGTGGACGTTTGCTTCCAGTATCGGCCAATACTGCGGTCGCAGTACAGTACCAACACTCGTCTGCTGACCAACACTCCTCAATGGGGCCAGCCATTGTTACTCGGCCAGCCAGGGATCGTCGTTCCCTCGGGTTACCGCAATGATAAGGGGTGTGGAAGCACGGATGTGCTTTCCGGTGCTATTCGTAATCTCCGTCTATCTCCTCTGCCGTCCCGTATTGACGTCCCCGTCCAGGTGCTGTATTTCGTGTCGATTGACGTTCGCTCGCCTGTTTGAATGACGAAATTCTGGGCGCTGTTCGGCCTATGCAGTTGATATGTTTCTGAGCCACGGAAACTAACTGTTAACCAACACAGATACGAACGCGGCTGCATGCATGTTATGGCAGGGCTTGTACTGTTTGCGAGTGCACGTCTTGCTGAAGTGGTTGCTGAAGTGCACGTTTTCATCAACTACCTGCATGCCATAATACTGTGGGTAACCGTGGACGCCTCTGTCTGTGTGTGTTCCCTAAACAACGACGATACCATATTTTCATTTATTTCAGGAAAAGGGAAGAAATCATGGAGAAGGACTCGAAAGGGTCTGACAAAAAAGGTCCCAAGGATCACGGAACCGCTACCACCGGAATGGATCCAAACTTTTTCGGTGAGTGCCTACTTCGGCCATGGTGGCCTGGATTGTGTGATTTCTTCCGGAGTGTCCTTGGCCTTGGGTCGGTCACAATGCACGTGACGGCAGTCGGCCGTGTCCGCGCTTGAGGTGACGGGTGGTTGAGTGACGCAATCTGGGGCCTGCGCTTTAATGGGACTGGTGCTCGTCTTTGTCTCACAGGAAACCGTCGGTTTCATACCGGACGTTTTACAACGCTGACTGAATATCAGTCTCTGAAGTGGCATTATGTATTTGACCTATTTGGCATATTCTAAATGGAGAAAATCCTGGATTTAAGTAGGCATTTCACAACCACAAACAACCTACGTGTGTCTACAGGTTTAAATATATTCTAGCACATCATAAAATGCATATCTACGATGAAAGAGGTATTTATGGTAGATGATGTGGCCTTTATATTCTCCAGGTATACCGCCTGTGTCGGGTGCACTTTCTGCAGACGCAGAAAACCCGAAGCCTGCGGAGAAGCCTTAAGCTCGGTTCACACTTGGTAATTCGGAGCGTCAATCATTCGTAAAACGAACGGATATCGAACGTCAAACAGAAGATAGACGTCGTAAAACGAGCGGAGGTACACCGGGAATAACACACGCTGTTTCCCCGAATGAAAACGTTCATTTTACGCTTCCCTGCGAATCAATTATGACGGCAATGAGACCATTCTGGCGCGACTGCCGCCGATTCAAGTTGTGTGGAAATCAATCCTGAATACTTGTACCAATGCAAGCTGAGATATATCTCGCATTTACATGTGCCAATTCCAATGCCAACTCCAATGAATTGGCATTTACAGCAATGGAAATTAAGAATATGTTTTTCACCATCATGCATAACTTGGCAGTGCCAAGTTATGTTTGGAGTATCAGCTATTGTCAGGGGTTTTTCATTGCTTGCAATAGGCACTTAGAACTCACTGGGCCAATGATTTCCTACATGGCTATGTTATTCAGAGATGCTTGCAAGATTTTGTCAGGGCTGCATGCACAGCCCCAACATATTGTTTCCCACCTTTGCATCTTGTGTGAAGAAGCATGCTTTTTCAGTGCCAATAAAACACAAACACAACACAACATTGCATACAATTCCGCCTGTGACTATTTTCCAGGGCTACCTCTCTACCACGTGACCAAAGGAGGTGTGCTAGGAAATGCAATATTCTAGCCACAGGCAAATCAATGCTTCCAACCTGGTTATAGACAGCCAACAAAACTTCGAATATCTCGCGACCACTCAATCACACCAACAGAACGTTAAACGCCGAATCGGCGTTGAAAGGATAAACTAAATCTATCTTTTGGACGCCAGATAGACGTTCATTACGCGGTCGTGACATACCCCGGTGCACACTGTGCGACGCTCCGATCGCATTAAACGTTCGTAAAACGCAGTTTTGACGGGCGTCTGAAATACGTTCGATTGCCGTTTGTTTGACGAAACGGCCTAAAAACGATGAATAAACGCTCGGAAAGCGTCAAAAGGCCATAGTGTGAACCGAGCTTAACAGTTGCAACCATGACGGTAGCCGAACAGTATCTTCATCCACTAAAATGTGTCCATGATATACCTTAAGTGATGTAAGAATCATACCGCGTCCTGTCCGCCGCGACCTTGAGTGGTAGGCACGGGTAGTGGTGTATCGCATGGCCGATCTGGCGACTTCATCAGTAACCTGACCTGTCACCTCACCCACCTGGGCAGCTACAGACACTCGGATTTGCGACGCAATGTACTGAGGGCGAACCTCGAGCGAACGTACTCCAATGTGTGTACGATACGAGTATAAGACGCCACTAGTGGTGCTGGACGAGCGGTGGTAAGAGGCGGGCTGTGGTTCTGCCATGCTCCAGGCGCGGGATCGGGAACTACAGCGTGACAGCGACAGATCGACAGATCGACCGCAGCCGCGTACTCTTAACAGTCCTTGAAGACATGCATCTAATTGTGTTTAGTTTTCGTGAAAGTGCATACATTTCGTAAACAGGTAAACCCGATTTCTGCAATTCGGCAGTGTATTCAGATTTGGGATACGCGCTCCATGTTAGGTAGATGATGATTTTGGAAATAGTGCTTGCAATTTCGGCGTATGGGCATTGGATACAATCTAATTCTTCCGAAGCCGGCTTTCATCTTGCTGAAATCGGGCTCATCTGCTGAATATGCTAAGCGTATCTGAATCTCAAATACGCCAGTGTTCGAAAATTATCTCAAGTGTATGAGAAGTGGCGATGGACGCAATAATGGGCGTAATGAGGTGTCTTCACACGGCAACGTTACAATAATGGCTTTCCGTTAGGTGTGAGAGATGTCGAATCGAATCCAGTAAGATGTCGAACTTCGCCATGAAAGCGATGTTTAGAATATCGTTGAAGTCCTTCAAATTCAATTTTGAGCCCATAGCGTGCTTATATGTGCAGTTTTTTCGTTTCTTGGGAGACACCTAATATGGAGATACTTATGTTAATGACAACGGTAAGAATGCCATGCTATCAGTAAATTGTATTGAACAGTCGACCATATCATAGATCATCTCTTTCCCTGAAATCACGTTAGGTACGAGATGCTTATATTTAACAACCTGTAATGGTGAGCATAGGCATGACATTTACACACAAGACACCGTTAGAAACGAGGCATGAACACTTCATAAACACATCAAGAAGCACGATGTCGATACTTCTTTGGGAAGGATGTCTCTTCAGTGTTCAGTAGGTCCCCCATATTTCACGAGTATTTTATCAATGTCACACGGGCTGCCAAGAGGTCACAGTTGCGGCTGCTCCGCCAGTCTCCTGCGGCGGTGTGTGGTGGTGTGAGTATGGCGTCTGATCATGTGCCTGCAGCTCATCGGTCGCGTCTTGCCCTCACTTGTCCAGCATTCTAACGGTGCCTTATACTGGTAACAGTGAAGAGATCAGGCCGCTCTGTACGCCATTCTTAGACTGCCAGGCTTAGAAACAGATGGGAAATTGAGGGGAGTGAAAGGACAAGTGGGGCTCGACTGACTTGAAGGCGTTCTAGAGTGGTGTTTGCGGTTGTATTTTGCACAATTTCGCTGTCGACTGATACTTTAAACACATAACTTCGGTGTACTTAGATTTTGCATAGTCTGTGTGAGGCGCGTTACTGAATGTGACATATTTTCAAGGCGTGGTAAGCGTGGTGAAAGGGCTCATTGGCAGGGGTGACGATGCGCCCGGTAACCCTATTAAGTGATGTGCATTATCCATCCCCACCCGTCCAATGTCATATTTTGGATTCGTTTCTTCGTCCTGGTCAATGAGGTCTACAATTTGAGTCATTGTATATTTTGCGCCAAAATAAAATATCACCTTTTGAGAGGATCAATTTGTTCGTGAATAAATTAAGTTACCACTACACTTCAGATGTTCTAAAGGATTATGGAATACTCAGCCAAGTCGCCGCGCATCACTTGGATGGCGTTAGGTATCGATTCTGCGGGAGCCGTGCCACTGCCGCGCCGCCCTGCCCTTGCACCAGCAGCGGGCTCGTTTTTGCCGGGTCAGGTCGTCTACCTTTGGCCGCCCTGGCGAAAAAGAAACTGTGCGTCACAGGACGCAACACCGTGACGGCGCGTCGGCGGCACGTCAGCACACTGTGACGGCCGGTCAGGGCGGCTGGTACAAGGCGACACTGACTGGTGCACCACCTCACGCAATGGCCCACTAGAACTGGCCTAGTGCGCAAATAGTTCCACATCGTTCTTTGACCAATGCAGGTGACTGGTGATTGTTGATCCATGCTGGGTCATCGAGAGAAACGCTGTGCCATGTAAGACCATGCCACCATCTAGTCTGCGTCAGACAGGTGCTCAGATGCCCATGCTGCTGCACTTGTGAGACGCTGGTGCTCTGGTGCCTGTGCTTCTGCACCACGGCAGACGCTGGTGCCTGTGCTGCTGCACCATGACAGACTGGCACCTGTGCTGCTGTACTCTGGCGTCTCTGCTGCTGCACACGGCAGTCAGTGGTGCCGGTGCCGCTGCACCCTGAGAGGCGTTCTACCACTAGCGCTGGCTCATCGTGACAAGCGCCGGCGTGTGGCCACTGCCCACGGTAGTTGTCCACCCCATCGCTCGCCGCTTTCTCCCGGCCGGCCTCTGCTGCACAAAAGGCAGCGTCGCCCAGCGGCCAGCGGTCCCGGGAGCTCCATCCGAGCTGGCAGTCGTGTCCGTGTAGCGCGTAGTTGGGGCAGTCTGTCGGTGGTAGCTGGAATAACCTGTCGTCGGCAGCTGAGGAAGTCTCGTCGGCAGCTGAGGAAGTCTGTCGGCGGTAGCTGGAGCAGTTTGTCGGCGGCAGCTGGAGTGGTCTGTCGGCGGCAGCTGGAGTAGTCTGTCAGCGGCAGCTGCAGTAGTCTGTCGGCGGTAGCTGAGACAGTGTCGTCGGCAGCTGGAGTAGTCTGTCAGCGGCAGCTGGAGTAGTATGCCGTCGGCAGCTGGAGTAGTCTGTCGGCGGTAGCTGAGACAGTGTCGTCGGCAGCTGGAGTAACCTGTCGTCGGCAGCTGGGACAGTCTGTCGTCGGTAGCTGAGGAAGTCTGTCGGCGGTAGCTAGAGTAGTCTGTCGGCGGCAGCTGGGGCAGTCTGTCGGCGGCAACTGGGGTAGTATATGGGCGGCAACTTGGGTAGTCTGTCGGCGGCAACTTGGGTAGTCTGTCGGCGGCAGCTGGGGCAGTCTGTCGGCGGCAACTGGGGTAGTATATGGGCGGCAACCTGGGTAGTCTGTCGGCGGCAGCTGGGACAGTTTGCCTCTGTCGGCGGCAGTTGTGGCAGTCCGTATTGGTTTGCCGCAGCTGGGGCAGTCTGTCAGCGGTAGCTCGGGAAATCTGTAAGCGGCAGCTGCGGCAATCTACGCGAACAGTCTGTCTGTATTCTGTAGCTGTGGCTGTCTCGCCGTTTTGCTAATTTGTTCAACCAGTATGCTGCTTAGAGAGAACGTAGATCTTCCCACTAGAGATCCTTTTTCCGTATGTCAAATGCTACCTGCTGTAGTGTAAACATGCTGCGTGCAATGGACCACTTCAGTGGACATCCTCCATGCTCACATCGTTTGAAATATGTTTGTCGCTCCTGCTACCGTTCGCTTCATTTCACTTCGCTTCACAACCGCAATTAGGGAGTCGTATGTTACGTAACTTTTTCCGGAGCATTACCTCCACCGGCAATGAGCCCAGATATTTATAACCGCTATTGAGCACATGACTGTATAACGTCGTATGTTGCATGACGTGTTCCGGAGCGCTATCTCCGCCGGTAATGCGTCCATATATGCAAAATAAGTCTTGTCAAAGATAGGTCATGTCGCATAGTATCGTCATACTACATGTCGCGTAGTATCGTCATACTACATGTGTGCATTTTACACGCTACTTTGTGCTTCATATTGAGGTAGTCTATGCATATAATACATGTCAGGATGTGCCTGTGGGTGTTGCATAGAAGTGGCTGATAAAACCTTAACTGTGTAAAATGTGCCCTACTGAGTACAGCGATCTGACTCAGGATTGTGATCTGGTTGTCTTCGATCTCATTGTTGGCCTTGATAAAGGTATTATACCGAAACGTCGGGCATTATTCAAGTAACGATCAAATCTCCAAATGCAATGCTACAAATAACGGCCATCCTGCACTTGTTCAAACTGTCCCATTCATCAGCATTAACGCAGTATAAACTAGTCCGTAATGGTGTTAAATAATGGCGAATAAGGCTTCGTGAGCAGGACCCTTGGGCCTTGATTAGCTACATTGCGGAAGGCGTGTGAGTGGCATGCCAGACAGGGGTACCTGGCGTGACCAGGGTCCCAGCCAGTGTTGGATTTTCACTTCTCATTCTTGGATTCGGAGTGTATAATCCTTGAGTTCATGCAATTATGGAGTGCATAATATCTGGTAACCATGGGGTGAATACAAATTACTGAGACAAAGAAATAAAGTCTTGTTTTTCCATTCAAGAAGCATACATTACAGGTGTTTCATCCCACACAGCCTAAGTATGCTTCCTGATGCGGGATCACATAAAATAGTATTCACTGACAATGCAAACTTCACATAGCAGTCATCTGTGTTGTGGTGCTGGAAAAGTGATAAATATACTGTCATTGGCAAGAAGTGATGCATTTAATCATGATTGATTTTCCATGCAAGTTTGAATATATTCCAACTTCAGGTATGTAAGTATATTACTATGATAAAATATATTATTGAAGCTTAAGGTATCCACAAGACACGTCGTACACAGTTTACCTCCATGAAACAAACAAATGGGTTAGGCTTGGTTATATTATGATAAGTTGGGCTCTACTCTTAAGTTGGACAAGTTTTCATATCCAATGTTTTTATATTTCAAGAATTTGTTTTTCAACAATGAACCAGGCAAGGTTAGGTTATGTCAGGTTATGTTCCTTAATTTGCATTTTTTAAAGAAAAATACTGGTTGAAAATTTCCCCTTTTTTAAGAGAATTGTTCTTTTTGCATCGAAGGTTAGGCTAGGTTAGGGTAGATTATGCCACTTTTTTTTCTTTTGCAAATTAATTTTTACACTATATTACCCAACTCCAAGCCCATTTCTTGGCGTTGGTTTGCCTGCCAACTGGAAAGTATGCATTTACAGTGGAAGTGAGTGGCCACACCATGTAAACCACATTTATAAACATGGCATTGGAAAAAGGAATTTCAATAACCCAAAATTACCCTAAACTGCAAATTTACAAATAGAAACAAAGTGACGATGAACAAGAATTATGCCTTTCACATGAGGAACCACAAAACCTCAATATCCCTTATGGAAAATGATTGGTACTGAACCCTGTGCTGATGAAGAATGCCCATGGATGGTTGGATTAAAAACATAATGTATCGACTTAAAAAAAAATGTTTCCAATAGGAAATTTGAATCCATTCATTCCATGCACCACCATAGACATTATGTTAAATTTGGAAATCATTATGTCGCATTGGCAACAACAAAAGTGTACAAATTTCCACCTGTGATTAGCATGCTCCAACTGTTACCCATCGAAAGCTAGCATTAATAGCAATTAGCCATATTCGCCGCAATAGCATCGGCAGAAAAAAACAACAATTCCTACAAGGGGTATGCCAGATAATAGGAGTCACAGAAGATAATAAAGCAGCACCTACCAATTACTATTCCCACAGCACCTACTCTTTTCTCGAGACGCACACCTGAGTAGAACGAAAACATAAAAATAACAATGGCTTCCTCCCCGGCTTCGTACCTTGACCCTTGCCTTGGCTGGCCTTAGCCTTCAGGACGACTGTCAGGGCTGGCAGCGACTTGTGCTACATTGTCACAAAAACAATGCAATCGAGATAAGCTGCTCATTTACCTTTGGCAACAAAGATTTCATCCCATTGGCTGAGTTCAAACCACTAAGCCAATCAGCAGCCTCCGTACAGTCAGCTGGAGTTGTCGAAAGACCAGTAAGCGGTTCTTAACCACCCCTCATTTCGCAGTGTATAAGAACATGACGCCTAAATTTCCATTTTCCCGGAGTGGGAGAAATTAGTTGTCAGAGTGGCATAAACGCTATTATTACCACCAGTTTGTCGTGTACTGAAACAATGTAGGTCATGAAATGGAAAGACACTGAAATTTCTGGTTATATGGTGGTCCATTTGACTGCAAAATGTAACCAGATTTGAAGAACGCTTTGGTACCATTTAGGTCATTTTCATGCGTAAAATCCATCTAATATCTTTTTTGTTCTATTGCTTTGGACTGGTCCAGGATGCAAAACGATTAGTTTTGTTCATGTCAAGTTATGTAGAACATCTCAATCTTCAAGGAAACAAAAAGGAATGCATTATTTATAGCCTTTCTTGGCCGTAGTTTAAAAAGCTCCGACCGGAGTGGCACCTGGAGAGCCGCGAATCCATCGAATCCAAGAAGCGCCGTTCGGGTCTGGCCAGTCTGGGAATGGTGGTTTCCCTTCATTAGGAGAGCCGAGAATAGAGGCTCCTTCACTTGGCGAGGAATTTTTATTGTATGCACCGAGTTGCCCACTGGATGGAAAGAGACGAAAGAGGCTCGTTGTAGGCATCACCAACCTTGGTAGGAACGACCTATGTGGATATAGTCGGATAATTCAAGCACCAGGTAGTGAGACTACTAATTGATCTCATGTAGTATCGGCCGACGTAGGAACTGAGGCCCAATTGAGGTTTCTTGAAATTTAATTATTCTTGTTGGTATAAACTTCAGTATCAAAGCAGAAATATAGCTACCTAGCTAGAATGATGTATGCACAACCAGCTTAATGTTGGGAAGTATGGGTAGCCATAGCAAAATTGTGATTCCTTATATTTTGCAGTCGTGCACATCTGTATCCCTCTGTTGGTGCCCATGCATCCAGTGGCACAACCTAGGACAGGGTTGTTTTATATACTGGGGGGGGGGGACAAGTGCACCCTCAATGTTTGCTTTGCTTCCCAAATGACTTCAACTTTTAACATGGGACCCTATGGAGTGTGCCCCCAATCTATTTCACCCTGCCCATTGTCTTTCATGTATTTCCGCCTCCCCAATAATTTTCATGAATGAACATCCATGACCTAGAAATAGTATTTTCATAAGTGTGTTCTTAATGTGTTGGATTGGGATGGAAGAACCTTTCGGCTTGTTTTGTTTTGTTTTGGAAATAAAGCTTTCATTTTTGTAAGACAATATATTTTTCAAGAATAAGGGATTGGTCCCCTTCAGTGCACCCATACAGTAACTCACAAGCATTGTTGTGCTCTAACAAAATGTTGCAGGAAATTGTGAAGTGCACCCCACCTCATACCCCAATCAACTGCATTATTTGGCTTTTTTGTCCCTGCAGCTTCCTGAACATTCCTATGCCATGACAAATCATAATATATGTCCACAAATATTTTGAGGATGTGATTGCTTTTGTGCCTTGCAAGTTGTGTAGGGACCTCTCTAGTTCTCTAGTTCTGTCTAGCCTTGCATTCTTCCGAACACTACTGGTTCCAGCATTTTCACAAACGAATAATGTACACATGAAGGCATGGCTGTTTATTAATTCACATGTTTCAGACAATTACATACCACCTGCACCATATCATGGAACAAATACATTGGTATTAATGTTGTATGCAAATTGCAGAGTGATCCTTAAGCATCTGCTGTCGTCTGTTGCACATGCTAGCAGGCTGGCACTCGTCCAGTCTTGCTTGCATCTAATTTTCTGTTCCACTTCTGCATCCTCTTGGAATGTTACTGCAGCTCTCATGATCACCTGAAATAACAAATGTGCATTATCCTCAATGATGTTGCCAAGTTGCTGTGGCAAGGACATAACATGGCTAGACAAGATGAAGAGCACCAAAACTGGAAGGGTTTTTCATTATCAGCCATTGATTACCATATGTTATAGGCCCTTTGAGCATGCTGCACCCTCTGCTTCATCACAATCCAATAATACTATTGGATTATGACAGCTAGTTGAGATTGCTGTTTAAGCAAGGCTCTTCATGATATATCTTGTAATGTAAGGAGTGGATTTTTTTGAGAGTGTATAATTCTTTGGATGACAAAAGTTCCAAAAAAGGACCATATTTCCAACACTGGTCCCAGCTGTCTGTACGTATAGTCGACTAGCAGCTTGCTGCCCTCGTTGTCTCCGTTCCGTGGTATTCTGAGACCCTTGCCATGCTTTTGTATCGTAGTTTTCGTTCACGTTATAGGTTGGTGTCGAAATGGTCTGTTCGTTGGGTAATTGTCAGCGCGTATTTGGAAGTATCAAGATGGACTAGCGAAGTGTACAAGGATACCTGGGCAAAGGTCATGAAGTCATAAGGTGTTCCAAGAGTTAATTAGAGCCACAAGGGCCCATCCAAGATACCTTTACTTTAGCTTTACCTTTATCTTTACCCTTTACCTCTACCTCTACTTACCTTGGGGACGAGTAGTCATCTTGTCTAGGGGTAAGTTGCCCGTCTCACAATCGAGAGATTGTGGGTTCGAGTCTCACCTGTCGCTACTCTTCGCCCGCGACCAATCGGTGTGAGAGATTAGCGCCGCTACATGACTCAACGGTCGGCGTGTCGTAAAACCAATAACCACCGCCACCTCTACTTACCTTACCTTTACCTTTACTTTAGGGCCCATCCAGATTAAGTCTGTAAAGGGAAGATACGATCTGCCTGGACAAAAAAACACTCATCACCCCAACCAGCACCACATCCCAAATTCTAAAGAAACCATCAACCAACACCCCACACTCCCATACATGCCTATCTACCTTACCAATCCAGCCCAATTCACTCGGTCCCGCCTAATACACACATGGATCGAGTGCCATACGAACCGTTTTCAAGCTCCATCTATGCCTGCTTAAAGGGGCCTGTACCATGCACACCTACTTAGCATGAATCTCACCTAGTTAGAACTACTAATTAGAACTCAAAAACAAGATTTTCCAGTCTAGAATTTGTCCAACCTATTTTTAGGCCGCGTTCGGGCGAGGGAAAATCTTGGATAATTATCCCGATTCGCGTTCGGAACCACCAGTAGGGAAAATTATCCAGGAAAATTACCTGTGTTTATGGAGAATCTCGGAGAATTTTCAGAGCATGGTCGGCAGACCAATAATTTTCCATTCGCTACTTCTGAACACCGGAAGCGGTTTGATTTGGAGGAATATGGCGGATGCAGGCGGCGACCCGGGATTACCGATGTAAGTTGCACTGTATTCAGTAAACATTTGCTAGTTTTCAGCAGCACGTTGAAGCTATTTGTTATTATGTAGACGTGGTTTTGAGTTGAGAGTCGTATCTCAAGACAGTTTGTCGAAAAAACGGCGTGCCAGTTTCGGAGGCGGAACTGGCGCAACTTTTCAGAAAGCTGTGCTATGAACAACCACTAAGTAAGGCAAATTTTCAAGTAAATATGGAAATGTCATTTCTGGTCATCATTGTGTAATGGTGTGTATGACCAGTTTGACCCTCTCGGATCATCGGTTTTCTCAACCCCCTTCAACGTCTTGGATGCATGGCTAAGGGATATTGAGTTGACTGTGTCCGTTGGCTACTGCTGAGACCATCAACACCAGCCATCTCACACTGGCCCCTGCAGTAATGCTAATGCAATGATTCATGGCTCTACTCATTCATGGCGCGTGAGGCGAAGCCGGCGGATAATATCTGAGGAAACTGGCCGAACGCAGATGGAAAATAGTCAGGGAAATTATTGCTTGGAGAATTATCGAACGGGAGAATTTTCCCTCGCCCGAACGCGCCCTTAAATGCATTCAATAAGGAACTGGCCACTACATCAGCAGGCAGCCTATTCTATTGATCAACAACCCTTTGACTGAAGACCTGCTGTCGCTTAACTGTCCTACACCTCGACTTGTCTAGCCTGAATTGATGACCCCTGTGTGATACTCTAAATAGAAGGGCATCATTCATATTGACCTGATATAGCCCTTTAACGGTTTTATGTATTTCAATGATATCACCCCTTAATCTCCTATACTTGAGTGAGTACATATCCAATGCCATAAGCACTTCTGCATATTCTAAGTTACCTAGTCCACTGATGATTCTAGTGGCTTTGTGCTGCACTCTTTATAATATATATGTATCTTTTTCTAAGTAAGGGCTCCATGCCTATACGGAATATTCAAAGTGGAGCCGCGCATAGGCTAAGTACAGTTTTTCATGATTTCCGTGCTCTTATGCCTCACACTCCTATTAATGATTCCCAGCATTCTGAGGCCAATTTCACTTACATCACAGGTTGTGTATTCACAATAAGGCCATTTAAAACTAACAGACCTAAGTATTTGTCCTCTTCAATAACATCCAATTCCCTACCTCCCATTGTATATTTGACAGTCTCACCTCCAGACCCCAGATACATAACCGTACACTTTTCATAGTTGGAAGACATCTGCCATCGATCAGCCCACGTTTATAGATCCTCCAAGTCTCATTGAAGATTACTAGATTGATCACTACTGTTAACCATTCCTACCAGCTTGTTGTCTTCAGCAAATTTGAACACCCTATTCCTCAGCACTGCCTCAATGTTATA
The DNA here is from genome assembly GCA_034440615.1 of Ashinkailepas kermadecensis. Classification (NCBI taxonomy): domain Eukaryota; kingdom Metazoa; phylum Arthropoda; class Thecostraca; family Neolepadidae; genus Ashinkailepas; species Ashinkailepas kermadecensis. Next base: position 53,503 of record JAOTOM010003186.1, read on the forward strand.
CACAAAGATGATAAAGAGAAGTGGTCATAGAGCATAGCCCTGTGGCACTACTCAGAATATCCTTCCATTGATATTTACATCCATTTAACATTGCCCTTTGTTTCCGTCCCCTTAACCATGCTTAAATCCAACCTAGAACTTTTCCATCAATCCCATGCTGCTCTAGTTAATTAATTAGACGCCTGTGTGGAGCTTTGCTTTGCTTAGCTTTGCTAGAGTCCAAATACACAACATCCATCCTGCTTTGATTGTCTACTTCTTTAGTAACATACTCAATGAACTCAAATAGGTTAGTTAAACAAGATCTCTGGGATGGAAATCCATGTTGAGTATCCCTGAAAGGGTTGTGCCTATCTAGATGAGTCTGCACATTCTGTTGGCTAGTTTTTATAGTACCTTGCAACATATTGAGGTCAAAATGACTTCCTACACCTGTAATTTTCTATACACTTCATACATACCTTTTTGAACATTGGTGCTATATTTGCATTTCTCCAATCTTCAGTTACTTCAGAATACTCCATAGAACGCCTGAAAATGATACCTACGCGAACTGCCAATGCTTTAGCACACTCTACGAAGATCCTAGCATATATATCATCCGGTCCAGAAGCTTTAGTAGGTATCATATTCTGCAACTGTTTTTCTACAAGTTCTGTAATCAACCACTATTTCACCATTACCTCCAGTGGCCCTACACTATACTTTTTAGACTTAACTTTGTAGAAGCTAATGAACCTCTTAGCATTACCTGCTGAACATTCTCGAACTCATTTGATTTCAGCCAGTCTTTTAAATGCCCTAACACACCTAACTTTATTTATAGCCATTATATGTGCTTCAAGGTTTGCTCCAGAGTTAGCATCCTTTAGCTTCCTAAATGCTTGCTTCTTTGACTCCAGTAAATGTTTTACTTACTTGGTCAGCCGTGAAGGGTGCTTAACCTTGCTTAATCTAACTTGCCGATTGGGAATGCACCTATCCTGACCTTGAAACAGTTGGTCTTTTGCCATTCTCCACATTTCATAAGCATCTAAGCCTATCAATAACATTTTCCAATGTATTTCATTCCGGAAGATCCTAAACTCATTGTAATTTCCTTTCGCAAAATTTTTAATCAATGTTTTATTCATTCGTACACCTCCAACATATAATAAGGAAAAGCGTATAATGTGGTGATCACTATTGCCGAAGGGCTCTCTTATGTTCACATTTTGCACACAGTTTTCCTCATTTGTGAGGACCAGGTGTATCATTGTATTTCTACTTGTAGGTTCATGTGTCATTTGAAAGAAGAAATTCTCTCTGTTAATACAAGCCATGAAGCTTTTTCCTGACTTGCCTAGACATCTAGTTTTGTCCCCCATCCCTGCTATGTTACTTAACCCTGCTCTCTGCGTTATAATTATATATATATACATAAATCTATGCATACAATATCTGCATGTAATTAACCCTGCATCCCTGCTATGCTTGTATTAACCCATTCCTCAGCTATGCATACCAAATCTAGCTTTTCAGACAACATGTATGCATGCAGTTCCCCAATTTTGTTCCTAACACTTCTGTCATTTATATGCAAAACGTGATAAACTATTCCTTCCCTTGCTTGCAGTATTTCTATCTCTTCTATCAGCTATATCCTCCCATGACCTGCCTAGTTTGCCTTTTTCCTACTCAGGGCCTCCTCGTACCTATTGCTGAGCAATTTCACTCCTATCTTGCTCAGATGTAACTCATCTAATGCAAACATTTGTCCTCCCCAAAAATGCCCCCACAGATCCAAGAACCTCACTCCATGCTCCTCACAAATCTTGGCCTCCCTGCTATTCAGTCCAATGGCCCTAGAACACCATTCTACGCTTGCACTTACCACTTGTGGATGTTACCACTCCTCTCTTTCTACTTCCTGCTAACCTACCTATCAAAGCCCTGTACTCTTTTACTGTTTCCTCAGTTTTACCTTTTCCTATGCTGTTCACACCAACATGAACAATTACTGTTGCCTCCACTTCCCTTCATTACTCCTTCTAACCTATCCTGAACATCCTTTACTAGGGGACCTGGGAATTAAGGAATTAAGCCACTCTTAGCGTTGTGGCCCTCGTCCTTCAGCCATAGTATAAGGGACGAGTTGTCCCTCTGTCGCCTTAGAATTGGACACGCTATCTACACAGGTATTTATTGTGCGGGGATGACGCCACGTGTTGGTATCTTGCCCGAACTACACGGAAGAACGCAGGCGCCATTTCGGACATGACTCTAACAATCTGAGGCTGGTGGACTTACTCGGCGATAATTCTCGATTTGTCCAAAATAGAGCAGTTTTTGGTTTCCTTGCGGAGGTAGGTTTTCAAATAATATACACACCTGGGTAGACATTTAATTAATGCCATATATTTATTGCTCTCCGGACGTGAAAAGCTGAATTAATCTTGTTATGGGTGCAAAATAACCCAATTGGGGCTGACGCACCCTAAAACCCTAATAATCATTCAATCAATAGGCGACCTGGGAAGCAAACTCGAGTACTTCTACTAGAGTTCCTACGACAGTGAACGATCAGTATACCTAACTCTCGAGTTCCATATAACTAAAACCTCTCTCTTTATTATCAGCTATCTTATCACTCGCACCTCCATCCTGAGGAGTATTACTCTCCCTTTTCTTGCAATACCTGAAGCCTATTATGCATTTCAGAGCCTGTGTCAATTTTCCTTAAAGCTAGTCTTGTACTCCGACGTCTGGTTACTGTCCACTCCCTACTATCCTGTGCCTCACTACGACCATCCTCATGGGTAGGTGAGGTCGTTGCAGAATGCCGTGCAGCTTCGATGACGCGCGAACAATAGTTACATCATGAACCCGCAGATAAGTACGGGTGTCTCAAACATTAAGCTTCCCACAAGTTCGTGCATTCATGTCATGATTCAATTGTGCGTATATAATACATGCAGCTTGCTTTCGTTTCCTGTTTTATGTGGCGTGGTGGGTCTGCTTTTACAAAATGAGTGCCAAATCCTTGGATCTGCTCACGTGTCCATAGTTGCATTTTAAATCACGTCTTCTGGAAGGAAAAAGCCGATTTACCTCCAGTTGTCAGTATTGATTATCCGTGGTAGTTGGGAGTCTACCTCAATTCCACGTCACCCTCCAAAGAGGAGGTTGAGGTGGTTTGGTGGGGGAGGACACCGAAGCCCTAGTAACAGCCGCAGAGGGCGCGTGCCGGCAGCGGTGTTTGTTGCCAAGTGTCCGGGCAGCCGGCAGCACGTCGTCAGGTGAGCTGCGTGTCCGGGAAGCCGGCAGCACGTCGTCAGGTGAGCTGCGTGTCCGGGCAGCCGACAGCACGTCGTCAGGTGTGCTGCGTGTCCGGGCAGCCGGCAGCACGTCGTCAGGTGAGCTGCGTGTCCGGGCAGCCGGCAGCACGTCGTCAGGTGAGCTGCGTGTCCGGGCAGCCGGCAGCACGTCGTCAGGTGTGCTGCGTGTCCGGGCAGCCGGCAGCACGTCGTCAGGTGAGCTGCGTGTCCGGGCAGCCGGCAGCACGTCGTCAGGTGAGCTGCGTGTCCGGGCAGCCGGCAGCACGTCGTCAGGTGTGCTGCGTGTCCGGGCAGCCGGCAGCACGTCGTCAGGTGAGCTGCGTGTCCGGGAAGCCGGCAGCACGTCGTCAGGTGAGCTGCGTGTCCGGGCGTCAGGTGGCCACACATTGTGACTCCGAACTGTGGCTGTTCCAGCACACTCAATCTTCGGCGGCGCGGCGGCGGCTGCCGGCTTCAACCCCATGATGATGTCCGGCTTTCCTATGCTGCCGACGGCGACAAGCGGGGCGTCGTCTTCGGCGGCGGCGGCGCACGCGGCCCTGGCGTCGATGGCCGGCGGTCCGGCCGCTCTCGGCTCCATGACACAGGCCAGTGAGTACCGGAACCCTGTGCCGGCCCCGGGCAACACTGCCGTACCCTGCCCGGCCGGGGGAACATTGCAGTGCGGAATGGCGCCGGGTCGTCCCCGCAGTCGTCAGCCCGGAGCGTCACCGGCCCCTGTGCTCAGTCACATTTCTACTCCCGCTGCCTGGAGAACAGGAATACATCCTATTTCCAGCCAGCCCGGCCTGGCATCTCATCGCGTGGCATGGACAGTTCACAGATCGCCATGGGTCAGCGATACGCCTACAGGGCCGCCAGCCCGCCTCCGTCAGTGTCCACGGCTACATAACGACGCCCGCCCAACCCCGCGGTCGGGCCGCGGCACCCGCAGCGTTCCCGGTCTGATGCACACAGCCAGCTGCTCAGCACCGATTAGTCTGGCGGGGCGGGCCCGACAGCTGATGACACACGTGCGGCGTCACACTGTGGCCGCGTCACACTGTGCCGCCCCAGTTGTTGACCGTTGTCGCCGATCGAAAGATGGCGAATTCTGGCGTCACGTGGTGGCACGCGCGCCTCCCGGCCGCCGAGACGCCAGGCTAAACATGTCCCAGGCTGCACAACGTGTGCCCACGCCGTGTCGACACGGCCCGACGCGGCGTCTCGCAGGGCTCACCTCCCCGTGTCTGGTGGTGTTGTCTAGTCTGGCGCCCGACTCATGGTATCCTCCACATGGTATCCTGATGGTCGATGGTATCCTGGAGATGGTGTGTACGATGCTCACAAAACCGATAAGATGGTGAATGTACCTTGTCGTAGATGTGCAATGCCACTTAAAACCAATTAGGATGACAGAGATAATGCACCTGGTCGTACCTAGGTAATGTCAAATGAATTGAATTATGAATAAATGAGGGAATGCACCTTGTACATGTGTAATGCCTAATCAAACTAATTAAACAGGAAGTGAACCAAGTTGTTTAAGGTATCACTTTTCTCAAGTACAAAAGCTAAATAGCTGCGAAAATCTGGAAGTTCATGCATTTTCCTCAAAGTGCGAAATTTAGCGGTGTTGTATACTGTATAACCCAGAAGCCTTTCGACCCTGTCTTGGTCCGTTTCTGTGCTGGTCACGTGGACCATCGTCCTACCCTATGGGTAGCACTGAGACGTGGCTGATGCGCTGCTACGTGTGTGACAGACGCGGCTTGGATCAACTTCGTGCATCAGATGGCGGCGCAGGATTATCTGAGCCGGCTGCAGTCTGGCGCTGCCGGTCTACATCCGCTGACCGGACTCGGATACGAGGCGCTGGCGGGTCAGTGTCACGCCTCTGACTCACCCATCAAACCTCTGACTGATTGTCACGCCTCCGAGTCCCGCGTCACGCCTCGCACTCATGCATCACGCCCTAAGCTGGCTGTGTCCGCTGACCACGGTGTTCCCTAACTCATGTGCCACCTTATGTTTGCCGTGTCTGCTGGTCGTGGTGTCCACTGACTCCTGTGCCGCCCTGTGCTGGCTGTGTCTGCTGGTCGTGGTGTCCTCTGACTCCTGTGCCGCCCTGTGCTGGCTGTGTCTGCTGGTCATGTCACCCTGTGCTGGCTCTGTCTGCTGGTCGTGGTGTCCCCTGACTCCCGTGCCGCCCTGTCCTGGCTGTGTCTGCTGGTGGTGGTGTCCCCTGACTCCTGTGCCGCCCTGTCCTGGCTCTGTCTGCTGGTCGTGGTGTCCCCTGACTCCTGTGCCGCCCTGTGCTGGCTGTGTCTGCTGGTCGTGGTGTCCCCTGACTACTGTGCCGCTCTGTGCTGGCTGTGTCCGCTGGTCGTGGTGTCCCCTGACTCCTGTGCCGCCCTGTGCTGGCTGTGTCTGCTGGTCGTGGTGTCCCCTGCCTACTGTGCCGCCCTGTGCTGGCCGTGTCTGCTGGTCGTGGTGTCCCCTGACTCCCGTTCCGCCCTGTGCTGGCTGTGTCTGCTGGTCGTGGTGTCCCCTGACTACTGTGCCGCTCTGTGCTGGCTGTGTCCGCTGGTCGTGGTGTCCCCTGACTACTGTGCCGCCCTGTGCTGGCGGTGTCTGCTGGTCGTGGTGTCCACTGACTCCCGTTCCGCCCTGTGCTGGCTGTGTCTGCTGGTCGTGGTGTCCCCTGACTCCTGTGCCGCCCTGTGCTGGCTGTGTCTGCTGGTCATGGTGTCCCCCGACTACTGTGCCGCCCTGTGCTGGCCGTGTCCGCTGGTCGTAGTGTCCCCTGACTACTGTGCCGCCCTGTGCTGGCCGTGTCTGCTGGTCGTGGTGTCCACTGACTCCCGTTCCGCCCTGTGCTGACTGTAACCGCTGGTCATGTCACCCTGTGCTGGCCGTGTGTGCTGGTCGTGGTGTCCCGTGACTCCCGTTCCGCCCCGTGCTGACTGTGTCCGCTGGTCATGTCACCCTGTGCTGGCTGTGTCTGCTGGTCATGTCACCCTGTGCTGACTCTTTCTGCTGGTCGTGGTGTCCTCTGACTCCTGTGCCGCCCCGTGCTGGCTGTGTCTGCTGGTCGTGGTGTCCCCGGACTACTGTGCCGCCCTGTGCTGGATGTGACCGCTGGTCATGTTGCCCTGTGCTGGCCGTGTGTGCTGGTCGTGGTGTTCCCTGACTCCCGTTCCGCCCGACGTGCCCCTAAACAGTTCACCAACCTGTGCTGACTGTCCGCTGGTCATGTCACCCTGTGCTGGCTGTGTCTGCTGGTCGTGGTGTCCCCGGACTACTGTGCCGCCCTGTGCTGGATGTGACCGCTGGTCATGTTGCCCTGTGCTGGCCGTGTGTGCTGGTCGTGGTGTCCCCTGACTCCCGTTCCGCCCTGTGCTGGCTGTGTCTGCTGGTCATGTCACCCTGTGCTGGCTGTGTCTGCTGGTCGTGGTGTCCCCTGACTCCTGTTCCGCCCTGTGCTGGCTGTGTTTGCTGGTCGTGGTGTCCCCTGACCTCTGTTCCACCCTGTGCTGGCTGTAACCGCTGGTCATGTTACCCTGTGCTGGCCGTGTCTGCTGGTCGTGGTGTCCCCTGACTCCCGTTCCGCCCTGTGCTGACTGTGTCCGCTGGTCATGGTGTCCCCTGACCTCTGTTCCACCCTGTGCTGGCTGTAACCGCTGGTCATGTTACCCTGTGCTGGCCGTGTCTTCTGGTCGTGGTGTCCTCTGACTCCTGTGCCGCCCTGTGCTGGCTGTGTCTGCTGGTGGTGGTGTCCTCTGACTACTGTGCCGCCCTGTGCTGGCCGTGTCTGCTGGTCGTGGTGTCCCCTGACTCCTGTGCCGCCCTGTGCTGGCCGTGTCTGCTGGTCGTGGTGTCCTCTGACTCCTGTGCCGCCCTGTGCTGGCCGTGTCTGCTGGTCGTGATGTCCCCTGACTCTTGTGCCGCCCTGTGCTGGCCGTGTCTGCTGGTCGTGGTGTCCCCTGACTCCTGTGCCGCCCTGTGCTGGCCGTGTCTGCTGGTCGTGGTGTCCTCTGACTCCTGTGCCGCCCTGTGCTGGCCGTGTCTGCTGGTCGTGGTGTCCCCTGACTCCCGTTCCGCCCTGTGCTGACTGTGTCCGCTGGTCATGTCACCCTGTGCTGGCTGTGCCTGCTGGTCGTGGTGTCCCCTGACTCCTGTGCCGCCCTGTGCTGGCTGTGTCTGCTGGTCGTGGTGTCCCCTGACTCCTGTGCCGCCCTGTGCTGGCTGTGTCTGCTGGTTGTGGTGTCCCCTGACCAGTGTTAAAATAATAATTGATGGTTAGGTGTGAGATGTCGAAACGAGTACAGGAGGATGTTGAAACCGTCATGGAAATAATGATATTAAAAATTGTGTGAAGTACTGCAAACTCAGTTTTAAGGCAATCGCATATGTATGCCTGTTCCCGTTTTGCGTGTTTTGAAATGCCTAATTTGGGGACACCGATATCAACGATAACGATACAAACACCTATGCTATATACGGACATTGTATAACATAGCATATCATAGGTAATCCCTTCACCTGGAATCGCGCTATCGGATGTTCGTTATCACGATCCCTGATCCGTTATGGTGAGCATAAGCACAACACTTGTAGACAGGATACGGTTAGAAACGAGGAATGAAGACTTCACAAACACGCACCAAGAAGCACGATGTCTATACTCGTTTGAGAAGGATGTCGATTCAGCGCTCAGTAAGCGGCATATTCCACCCTATTTCGCGAATAATTTATAACTGCCCCTGACTACTGTGCCGCCCTGTGCTGGCTGTGACCGCTGGTCATGTTGCCCTGTGCTGGCCGTGTCTGCTGGTCGTGGTGTCCCCTGACTCCCGTTCCGCCCTGTGCTGACTGTGTTCGCTGGTCATGTCACCCTGTGCTGGCCGTGTCTGCTGGTCGTGGTGTCCCCTGACTCCTGTTCCGCCCTGTGCTGGCCGTGTCTGCTGGTCGTGGTGTCCCCTGACTCCCGTTCCGCCCTGTGCTGACTGTGTTCGCTGGTCATGTCACCCTGTGCTGGCCGTGTCTGCTGGTCGTGGTGTCCCCTGACTCCTGTTCCGCCCTGTGCTGGCCGTGTCTGCTGGTCGTGGTGTCCCCTGACTCCTGTTCCGCCCTGTGCTGGCCGTGTCTGCTGGTCGTGGTGTCCCCTGACTCCCGTTCCGCCCTGTGCTGACTGTCCGCTGGTCATGTCACCCTGTGCTGGCCGTGTCTGCTGGTCGTGGTGTCCCCTGACTCCCGTTCCGCCCTGTGCTGACTGTGTTCGCTGATCATGTCACCCTGTGCGGGCCGTGTGTGCTGGTCGTGGTGTCCCCTGACTCCCGTTCCGCCCTGTGCTGACTGTGTTCGCTGATCATGTCACCCTGTGCTGGCCGTGTCTGCTGGTCGTGGTGTCCCCTGACTCCTGTTCCGCCCTGTGCTGGCCGTGTCTGCTGGTCGTGGTGTCCCCTGACTCCCGTTCCGCCCTGTGCTGACTGTCCGCTGGTCATGTCACCCTGTGCTGGCCGTGTCTGCTGGTCGTGGTGTCCCCTGACTCCCGTTCCTCCCTGTGCTGACTGTGTCCGCTGGTCATGTTGCCCTGTGCTGGCTGTGTGTGCTGGTCGTGGTGTCCCCTGACTCCCGTTCCGCCCTGTGCTGACTGTGTCCGCTGGTCATGTCACCCTGTGCTGGCTGTGCCTGCTGGTCGTGGTGTCCCCGGACTCCTGTTCCACCCTGTGCTGGCTGTGTTTGCTGGTCGTGGTGTCCCCTGACTCCCGTTCCGCCCTGTGCTGACTGTCCGCTGGTCATGTCACCCTGTGCTGGCCGTGTCTGCTGGTCGTGGTGTCCCCTGACTCCCGTTCCTCCCTGTGCTGACTGTGTCCGCTGGTCATGTTGCCCTGTGCTGGCTTGTGCTGGCTGTGTCTGCTGGTCGTGGTGTCCCCTGACTCCCGTTCCGCCCTGTGCTGACTGTGCCCGCTGGTCATGTCACCCTGTGCTGGCTGTGTCTGCTGGTCACGGCTGCGCGGTATGTCTCTGGCCAGTGTCGTGACGGAAGTATCGGCGTGCGGCGGTGGGACCGGTTAAGTCCTCGTCGATCTGTGGCCGTGGACACCCACCACTGTGGGTTGCAACCTGTAGGCGACTCGGGGCACGGCCGCGCATCAGGCTGACTGAACCGTTACGTTTGCAGGCATGACGGCGGCCACGAGTGCGGGCACCGGCAGCTCTTCGACCAAAGAGTGAGCGCGCTTGGTACAGGTGGATTGTTGTGTTGGTGCGGATCGGGGCCGAAGACCGATGTTATTAAGCATGTCCCACATGGTGCAGCTTGGGGGGTCTCGGGAAAGCAATGTGGACCATTTAATGATATGGGAGCACACACAGACACAGACAGACACACACACAGACAGATACAGACATACATACAGACATACATACAGACACACACACAGACACACACACAGACACACACACAGACACACACACAGACACACACACACACAGACACACACACACATACATACACACACAGACACACATACACAGATACAGACACACACACACACACGCACACGCACACACACACATACATATATATACATTTGTAAGCTTCTTTTTATCTAGTCCTTGTACGGTGTCTCTGTTGCTCAGTGAGACGGTAAGTCACCAAATGGTTCCGTAGATCATATAATATTTTGAACGTTTCGTCAGTCTTTACTGACATTTCCAAGAACAGTAGGTGCACAACCACATACCAGGCAGATCAACAGGGAAAACGCTGGGTTACATATTAATGGTACAATTATGTGTTAAGTAGGTAGTATGCTCAATTGGAGCCGGTAGAACATATTCACGTCTTGCACAATTAAATCGCAGATGTATCGTACCTTAGGCATGATGCGTTTGCGATGTCATGCGAGTGTTAGCCCGGGTACCTGAGTTCCGGCCCGGGTACCTTTATGGAACAGTGAAGACCCATAAGCCAAACCACGTCTTGCCAAGAAACTCAATTAATCTAAAGGCTCCCAGTTCCTACGACACACCTGAGATCTGGTGAAGAGTTCGTGGATGTCTTGAAATCTCGGACCCCGCGACAGTGTTCAGACTTCTCGTTTGGTGTGAGATGTCGAAATGAGGACAGCAGGATGTCGGAATCGCCATGAAAATAATGCTATTAAAATTGTGTTAAGTCCTGCAAGCCCAGTTTTGAGACGATTGCGTTTATATCACTCTTCCCGTTTTGCATGTTTTGAGAGGTGCCTAGTTTCGGGACACCGATATCAACGATAACGATACAAACACCTATACTATAAACTGGGTATTGTATAACATAGAACATCATAAGTAATCCCTTCACTTGGAATTGCGCTACGGGATGTTCGTTACCACGATCCCGGATCCGTTATGGTGAGCACAAGCATGATACTTGTAGACGGGATACAGCTAGAAGCAAGGAATACAGACTTCACAAACACGCACCAAGAAGCACGATGTCGATACTCCTTTGGAAAGGATGTGGATTCAGTGTTGAGTAAGTGGTTTATTCCACAATATTTCGCGAATAATTTATCACTGCCCCGCGAGACATACTAACGTTGCTGGACGCTGAAAGCCTTTTCCCCAAGGTGCCCATAGAAAATACAATCAGGATCATCCTCAATTATGCCTATGTACATCCACAGATGGCCCCACTCAAAATGCCTAGGTGGATCTGAGGAAATGCTCAGATTGTTCACAACGGGAGCCCCCTTCTGGTCTCCCGATGGCAAGTTATTTCTGCAAACTGATTGCGTCACGATAGGCTCGCTACTTGTGGTCCTGTTTCCCAACGCCTACATGACCCACGTAGAAACCAAGGTCCTCAACGCTACAAGTCCTACCCGTGTGTACAAGATATTTGTTGACACCTTTTGGCAAACCTTAAACGATTAACTGCTGGAGAAGTTCAGACACGAAATGCAAAAGAGCTATTTGGTGACGTTCACTAGGGAAATTGGCTTAGAAAGCAAATTAGCTTTCCTCGGCGTAAATCTTAACATATCAAATGGTTATCATCAGCTTAGTGTACACAGAAAGGCTTCAAATCTAGGAAAATGCCCGAACACTCGCAGCCAGTGCCCTGATAGAGTACACAACTGGGGTAACCCGGCTCTATGTTCGTCATGCCCTTCAAACCTGCACATCGAGGCACCTAATCCACAAGGAACTCCAAATTACCAGACACGTGCTTATGAACAACAGTTACTCATGCTCAGATATAGATAGAAATGAAGAAAGCCATTCGCTATTACTAGCGAAAGACAAGCAGACGGCTAGCCATAAGGCGGACAAGCGCGCGATCAAATCAATCATCATAAATCAGGTAATACCAGCAAATGAAGACGACTCCATTCAATTAATTATTTAGTAGAAAAACAAAATCGCATTGTGTGTGTGTGTGTGCGTGTGCGTGTGCGTGTGCGTGTGCGTGTGCGTGTGCGTGTGCGTGTGCGTGTGCGTGTGCGTGTGCGTGTGCGTGCGCGTGCGCGTGCGCGTGCGCGTGCGCGTGCGCGTGCTATGATAAATAACGAGCACAATGAGCCGTACACGAAGGCCACCAATGTAATTATATGCTTACAACTGTCAATATGGAGGTTGCAAGCTCCAAGAAAACGCATGCTACACTGGCCATAGCACTAATTCATTATCACATCGCCTAACCTGTCACCTACAATCTTGTTCTCCACCCTTACATACAATAACCGCCAGCGACGATACCTTGACGAGACAGTACATAGTGGAAAACACTACCATACTCGCCTATGAAATGAACTGAAAGCGACTAAAGGTAATGGAAGCGACCAGAATCCGCTTGCCCACCATGAGTAACCAAAAACATGATGTGCTAGCGGTTTGGAATATTTTTGACCAGCATTTAAGCCAAAGTATACGTGCCTTTCGGTGAAGGTTGTCGCCACACACACGCACGCACGCACGCACGCACGCACGCACGCACGCACGCACGCACGCACGCACGCACGCACGCACGCACGCACGCACGCACGCACGCACGCACGCACGCACGCACGCACGCACGCACACACACACACACACACACACACACACACACACACACACACACACACACACACACACACACACACAAACTGATCGTGCATTCATATTGATATGTTTGCCTCATTGCATGTTTGTCTCGATGCATGTCGTGGTGGTGGCAGTGTCGTGCTGCCATGGCGGAGTGTGTCCCATGGTGCTACCGTCCGGTGGTGCCGTGATGGCCGTTGATGTGCCGCCGGGGCGGTGCCAGCGTCGGTCTGTACTCGGCGGATGTCGCGCTGTTTCAGTAGTCCGGGCGGCCTTCAGCTGCCGGACGGTACGGAGATAATCAAGCACACCTCGTCCATCAGCGGCCCGAAGGTGCCCGGCACCACCAACCGCGGCCGAAAGAAGACGATCTCTCTGGACCCACCCTTCTCGGCCGGCGGTGGCGGCGGACTCTCGCACGGAGTCTCCTCCATCCTCGGACGCTCTCCGGCCACGGAGGTACGTGTAGTCTCCGAGCACATGGAGGATGGGGAAGAAGAGAAGAAGAGAGGGGCGAGTGGACTCCAGACACTTAGGTACTTATCTTCGGCCACAGGATATCGAATATGGAGAGGATATTTTCTCCAGTCTGTGATGTCAAAATCTCAGTATGCTCTTTCAAATAAAACTTGAATGCTTGCAGAGCAGCTCATTGTCAACAGCACCATTCAACCTCCAGATGAGAAAAGTGGAGAATAATCTTGTGGACAGGATAGTGTTCTGGATGCTAAGAATCTACGCACAGCCTATTTTTCCAATCCTGCTCATTGTCGTGCACGTCCATTGAACGTGCGATTCATATCGGAGCGACAAGGATGATGTTTAGAACCACGCCGATTGCTAGCCTACTCGTAGAGTCGAACGAGCCTCCCCTGGCGTTGAGACGTGAAATGCTTGGCCTACGGTATGCATGCAGATTACGCCAGTTTCCCACCCACCCCACCTACGACGCAGTGTTCTCGCGACATACATTGACACTCTTCCGCAGTGGCAGAAATATGACCGCTTCGCCGTTCTGTGTCAGAATTTGTGCTCTCTTTGAGGAAAGTGGTATAAGAATTCGTCGGGTGATGCGCATACAGAAACTAGCCGTACCGCCCTGGAATCTGGTCTCCCCTATAGTTGACCTATCACTAACAGCAACCCGCAAGGATGATGTAACATCTACACTTTTCCGCATGAAAACACTGGAGCACTTGGAAACATATGAAGGGTATACACCAATATTTACTGATGGATCCAAGACCAACACTGGAGCAGGATGTGCTTTCGTATGCGGCACTTCCGCTAGATCTTTTACCCTGCCTGTGTATGCATTAGTGCATACCTGTAAACTGATGGCAATAATTAAAGCGCTCTCTTTCATCGAAGTATCACAAGATGTTTCGTATGTCATACTGTCTGACTCTCTGAGCAGCCTTCTGGCACTTACCGCATTTTACCCTACAGACAGTTTACTGATTGATGTTATGACACGCCTCACTAATCTGGAACGAGATGGGAAAAGCGTTCGTCTGTGCTGGGTACCGAGCCATGTCGGAATTTATGGAAATGAGCGAGCCGATTCCGCAGCTAAATGGGCAGCACAGAGGTCCCCAACACCTATTTTCTCACTTCCAGCCAGGGACCATACCCCTGGAATCTTATCGTACATGAAGGCTAAGTGGCAGATGAGTTGGAACGCACAGTCCAACAATATGCTGCATTCAATAAAATCAACTTGGGGACTGGTCATCATGCCATCTCAGATCCAGGAGTGACGAGGTGACTTTATGTAGACTACGAACCGGCCACACACTCGCTACTCACCAATACCTCCTCTGCGGGAAAGACAGACCCGAGTGTCCCCGCTGTTTGGAAGCCCTAACGGTGCGACATGTGCTTTATTCGTGCCAACACTTTTCAAGGGAGCGAAGGTTGTTCTTTGGAAATAGGATCGGACATTTAACATATCGCGACATTCTAGCAGATTACTCGGAAATTGTTCATTCTGGTAATATATTTAAATACCTAAGAGCGATAGGATTCCATTCCATATACTCACCTCAGTAACACGATAGGATTTTAGCATGTCAAATGAACGTTATGGGCGCTAAAGGATCACAATTTTCGTCGAGGCGCCCTAAAACTCAAATAACTAACTAACACGTCCATTGAACGTGCGATTCATATCGGCGCGACAAGGATGATGCGGTTTTTCGGCGATCTTGCCCGTTGAGGTATCATGAATTTCGCTCATTAGTAGTAGTTCAAAGGTCTCTGAAATGGTCATCCCTTCACCTTAGTCATGACCAACAGCAGCTGACAGTCTGCTCGCTGTGCTGTGATTAGCAGCTGATGGCGGCGACCACTGGCTGACGGTGACGCTCTGTTCCCAGACGCGGCTGACCGACAGCGTGACCATCACGCCCACATCGTCCAAATCCACCAGCGATCGGCTGCGAGAGCTGGAGATGCTTGGAACCAAGGTGGAGATAAAGCCAGTTCCTAGGGAGCCTGGCGCGGTTAGTGAGAACTGAATGGGTTCTGACTAACACCTCAGCCGTCCTCGGCCGTCGACATTGCCCTAACGTTCCTCATCACCGATCACTCGTTTATTGTTTGTGCCGTTGCCGATGTAGTACCTTGGTAGTGCAATAGAGTCGACTTCTCTAATTGCTCACCAGATTACATCATCTTCGGTGGTAGAGTATTTGCTTATTAATGCATGATTTTTGCATAATTATACATACAATCGAGATCACCAATTCGCCTTGGCTCTTTGAGAATAGGACATGGCATGTACACCCACGCAAACGAATGGTGCTGTGTTCTACCGGGGGACAACATGGGCTGTGCACCATTCGTGGGATCGTGTTGGGCATATGTGCAGTTGAGTCATGATTTGGTTTGCACTAGGCTTTACAAGTAACCAGCTTCGCTATACTCACAGATCGGATGCTGCTGCTTTTTATGCACCTGTGTGATTGACGATTGCTTGCTGTTCATTCTTGCAAGTAATGGGTGTGTGCCGTGAGTTGAGCATGCCGGTCTCCAGCCGAACGATCCGAATCAATATTACTTAATATCGTACTGCCTATGTAAATATAGATAGGATGGTTGATGTGTTGTGTTGATGTGTTGTGTTGTGCTGATGTGTTGTGTTGATGTGTTGTGTTGTGTTGATGTGTTGTGTCAATATGTTGCTGTGTTGTGTTAGTATGTTGATGTGTTGTGTTGATGTGCCGTGTTGATATGCTGATGTATTGTGTTGATCTGTTGATGTGTTGTGTTGTGTTGATATGTTGACATGTTGTGTCGATGTTTTATGTTTCCAGGCGCAGTCGAGGGCCGGCGTATTGTGCTACAGTGCAGTCGAGGGCCGGCGTATTGTGCTGCAGTGCAGTCGAGGGCCGGTGTGTTTTGCTCCTATACGGACGATGTCGGACGTGTCGTGTTCCTGCAACGACCCGGTCTGGTGTGTTGTGCTTCTGTATAAACCTGGTCCGGTGTGTTGTGCTTCTGTATAAACCTGGTCCGGTGTGTTGTGCTTCTGTATAAACCTGGTCCGGTGTGTTGTGCTTCTGTATAAACCTGGTCCGGTGTGTTGTGCTTCTGTATAAACCTGGTCCGGTGTGATGTGCTTCTGTATAAACCTGGTCCGGTGTGTTGTGCTTCTGTATAAACCTGGTCCGGTGTGATGTGCTTCTGTATAAACCTGGTCCGGTGTGCTGTGCTTCTGTATAAACCTGGTCCGGTGTGATGTGCTTCTGTATAAACCTGGTCCGGTGTGTTGTGCTTCTGTATAAACCTGGTCCGGTGTGCTGTGCTTCTGTATAAACTTGGTCCGGTGTGTTGTGCCTCTGTATAAACCTGGTTCGGTGTCCTGTGCTTCTGTACATACGAGGTCCGGTGTGTTATGCCTCTATGCAGACGGGATCCGGTTTGTTGTGCTCATGTTATACCTGGTCCGGTGTGTTGTGCTCCTGTTAATACCTTGTCCAGTGTATTGTGCTCCTGTTAATACCTGGTGTTGTGCTCCTGTTAAGACCTGGTCCAGTGTATTGTGCTCTTGTTAATACTTGGTCCAGTGTGTTGTGCTCATGGGCACAAAATGACCAATGCAGTCGACGCGCCCTAAAGCACAAATCCACCACCAGTGTGTTGTGCTCCTGCTAATACCTGGTCCAGTGTGTTGTGCTCCTGTTAATGCCTGGTCCAGTGTATTGTGCTTCTGGTCTGGTGTGCTGTGTTTCTGTTTAGACCTGGTTTTGTGTGTTGTGTTCCTGTACATGTGAGGGCCGATGTGTCATACAGAGGTAGCCACGTCCCCTGGTGACGGCCGGTGTGTGTGGCGCTGGTTCTGTGACCACTGACGGGTGGTCCGCAGGTGGGCCATGTGAGCCACACTGCGTCCACCTCCGGCGCCCAGGTAACCATCACACCGGTGGCATCCAAGGGCACCACCATGCTAACCAGCTCGGTTTCGCTGACTCCGGTGGAGCGCAGCGTCGCCGCCCGCTCCCCGCCGTCCACCGATGGGCCGCTCAACCTCTCCAAGAAACAGCCTGCCAAACGTGAGCACTGCTGTCACCTGGGAACTTGTGATGAGCGCCGGTGCCAGAGCGACGGCACGCGGACGTCGGGATGCGAGCTGTTCATACGTTCCCCAGTTGTGGGACGCGGATGCTGCCGCCATACCTATAGGGAACATGGCAGTAGAAAGGGCATGCCCCTATGACATAGACCTGCCCCTCTGGCATAGGCAGAGTACAGGGAAACGTAGCAAGGACACAACTTCACCACCCATGCATATTGCTGTTTTGGGCCTCGCCACTGACTGATTGACCCTGAACTGAAGAGCAGCTGTGTATGGTGTGCAGTGTGCAGTGATTGTACAGTTGTTATGGTCCATTGGCTGATTGACCCTAAACTGCAGAGCAGCTGTGTATGGTGTGCAGTGTGCAGTGATTGCACATGTGTTATGGTCCATTGGCTGCAACAGCTGTAGGCTAGTTAGCACTGCATACCGCATCTGAACTTCTGCAGAACTGAGTGATGCTGGGAAACCCAAATATGTCACGAGGTTGGGTACGAACCACGAGCTATGCGCAAAAACCATACGCGGCACACCGGACGAGCGGGAGGGATAGTCGAGTCCTTGATGTGGTGAGATGCAAGGATCACAGTACATCGTGCCGCACAAATGCGGAATACCCTTCCGCTCAGTAAGCACAATTTTCTCTAGGCTAGGAAGCTAGGATAGTGTGCTTGCTACACACTGCATCCAAGCACGCAATGATTGATGACGTGCTCGTCTTCCTCCGAGGTCACATCTCTAATCACACGTAGAAATTACTTATCATAATCCCGGTGGTTATTTCGGTTCCCGACATAACCTTTGCCGTTATAAATTGGCAGTGCTACTGGAAGCATGCGGTTTCCCGTGGATAACCAATTTGGAGCAGAATTTTTATGCGTGGGTTCATTCAACTATAGGCATAGGCTCAGTGCTTTGAAGCGACCCTCATAGTGCTTTGGTTGGTTATTGGTTTTACAACACATCGACGTTGAGTATTGCTAGCGTCGCCATTTTATCATGCCGTGGGTCTTAGTCGAACTATAGCGACAGGTGAGACTCGAACCCACACCTTCGAGTGTTTTGAGACGAGCATCTTAC
The DNA here is from genome assembly GCA_034440615.1 of Ashinkailepas kermadecensis. Classification (NCBI taxonomy): domain Eukaryota; kingdom Metazoa; phylum Arthropoda; class Thecostraca; family Neolepadidae; genus Ashinkailepas; species Ashinkailepas kermadecensis. The sequence goes on from JAOTOM010003186.1 coordinate 71,539, forward strand.
CCCTAGACCACTGGTCCCCTCTCATAGTGCTTTGAAGCAACCGGGAGTTGGGTGCTGTTGACTGCCTGTCAAAATCTATGTGTGGTGTGGTTTCGGATGTACACGAACGACTTCGGTAGTGCTGTGAAGACGAATCTCGCCCTTAAACCAACCCGACAGCTTATGTCAAAACCCCAAAAACATATTGTAGCTGATTTAATGAAAAAGGTAACAGGAATGGTATTTGCTTTCCCAGTAAATTATAGAACAATCTTAAAATCCTTCCAACTCAACATGTAGTCTTTAGTTTTGCACTATTACCGCGCAATATCGAAACCGCGTATCCAAGACACACCGGCCGCATCAAAGCACACTGCGCACGATGCAGTGTCTATCCAGTGTCGCTTCCGTGTGGTTGTCGCGCGTGGCTGTGCCGATGACTCTGATGACCCGGCCTCGTGTCGACAGGGCGCGGAGGTACAGCCGAGCCCAGCCCGTACGCGGCAGCTCTGGGCGCCCAGCTGACACCGGAACAGCAGCTGGAGCAGTTCCGCAGCGTCATGGCTTCAGCCCAGCAGGTTAGTTATGGGCGCAATATAGCCGAAGCAGCTGACGCTTCCAAAAATCCCAACAACACACACACACTCGGCCCAGCAGGTGAGTGGCTGCAACCCGGCGGGGACGAGTAGTCTAGGAGTGAGATGCCCGTCTCCCAACCGAAAGACTGGGCTGGAATCCTACCTCTCGCTATTCTTCGCCTGCTATTATCAGCCTGAGAGATTTGCGGCGCTGTATGGCCAGAAACAGTCGTTTCGTTTTAAAATAAAAATCAATAGCCACCGGCTACAACCCGGCAGCGTGGCGGGCTAGAGGACCGTGGCGATTCTCGCAGGTGAGTGTGTGGCTTCCGCCTGGCATGGGAGTATCACCTCTTTCTAGCAGTTCACTGGAGCGCTCCACCGTTCAGCTGATGTGACCCTGGTGTCAGATCATGTCAAACTATGAGCGGCGCTGCGGGTGGGACCGGCTGTCGCCTGTTGGTGTACACTGTAGCGGAGTTGTTGCCGACGGAGGTGTTGACTGTCGCCAGGCTATCCACAGGGTATCACTGGACGTTCGCCGGACCATCGCCAAAGCAGCACTGGACTTACTGTCAGATTACTGCTAGAGTATCAGTAGACTGTCACTAGATTGACCTAACATTTACTTCGAGGAGTGTCAAGCGGAAACATCAGAACCTGCAATGGCGCCAACATACATTGATAGTTTAGGGATGATACGGCATTGATAGGAAACGATTGCAACTGCCGAAGTTTGATAGAATAACTCTTAGATTAGAGCCATAGTAAAACTGATGACAGTTACCGCAGTTGAATGTTGCGATGTTCCAGGAAAGTCAATTCGGGAAGTTAAGTTAAGCTTCTATTCCCACTGGGTCAAACTATTTTGAATTCGGCGTGGGTTCCCACTTGAATCTGGATGTCAGGCCAATGCTCTGGCCAAATAGCATTGGACTGACGACAGACTACCACTGTATTGTCGCAAGACTGCCCTAAGTGACACTGCACGGGTACCAGACCACCACCAAGGGTCTCCACTGCCGCAAAGACTGACCTAAGTGCCACTGTACTGTCACCAGGCCACCACCAATTGCCGCTGGACCAGGGCTGTATTTTTAGTTTTGAATCTTGGATTTGGCGAAGGTAAAATTGTTTGTGTTATCAAATTCTGGGAGGTTAATTTCGGTTTAGTTTTGGCACCACTATCCTGTTCCGTGGGAGTTTAGGGTAGATAATTATAGATTGCGATGTAGGAATAATACGTGGGTCAATAGCCCAAGTGCCTCGGATGAAGTGGCCGTTTTCTTCCGTGACTATATAGTATGGGTATCGTGGAATTAAAGCCTGGGTTTAGGAACAAAATAACCCAATTGGGGTTGACGCACCCTAAAACCCGAATAATCAACAGGAACCCACAGGTCACCGCCACAGGTCTAGTGATATTCCAGCGATTTGACTGTAACTAGACTGCCACTAAGTGCTACTTAGTTGTCGCCGCCTGATCGACACAAGCAATATCCCGGGATTCCGAAATTTACGTGAAAATGTTGCGCCTAGTAGGCACCTGTTTGGCCGATTTCACGACAAATCGACCAGGCAAAGGGGTGATTGTCCACCCGCATGTCTCAGATTTTGGCAACATCGGTGTATAGGGTTGTCTTTTACCCTGAATCCACCTGTGCAAGTTGTACTTCGATCAGGTCAACGGATCAGTAGTTGTAGTCTCGGACATTTCTGGAAGGTCACGCTGCAAGGTTATGTTCGGTGACCGATAACTAAGTTAATTATCATTCAAAATATAAATATCCAGACATTTTTTAACTCGCAAAGATTCGAGGAATCCAATTCTGACAATATTTGTAATATGTGATGAATAATAAAAGAATCGAGCCATGTCCTCAGGTCACGTGACCTCCGGTAACCTCGATGCCCGTGATTTTTTTTATATATAGACAGAATGGAAAGACCATGTTTTGGCTTGATATATATAGCAATTAAAAATAGGCGCTTTTTCTATAAATCCTCATTTCGAGAGCGCAAACTGTACCATATTTGAAGTATTTCGAGGATTGAGTTACTAACTTGGCCGTCCCTCCTTCCGATATCGAGATGCAGTTTGATAACACATACCAATGCGTTCTCTGGCATTGTGTGGATGATGGACGGTTTAAAAAGTAGTAAGTAATGCACAAAGCTGTATAATATTCATAAAATTAACGAACGATAACGGGGGAATTCTAGGACAAATCGACCGGGCGAAGGGGTGATTGTCCACCCTCATGTCTCAGATTTTGAGCAAATGATTGATACCTAGGGTTATCATATGCCCTGAACCCACATGCAACATTTTATTTCGATCAGGTCAATGGTTCAGGAGTTATAGCCTCGGGTATTTCTGGAAGGTCACCTTTTTTTAAGGTTTCTGGAAGGCCGATAACTATGCTAAATATCGTTCAAAATATAAATGTCCAGACATTTTTGATCTCGCAAAGTTACAAGGAATCCAATTCCGGTAATATTTGTATGTGATAAATGATTGAAAAGTTACCCCATGACCTCCAGTGACCTAGATGCCCGTGAACATTTATTTAAGATTGACACGAGCGAATGATCAAAACTGGTCGAAGCGCCCTAAAGCCCAAATAACTAACTAAGATTGACACGATGGAAGGACCATATTTTTGCTTGACATCAATCAAAATAATAGCGTTTTTGCTACAAATGTTAGTTTGGAGAGCGCAAACTTTATCATATATGAAGATTATCGAGGATTGAACTTCTAACTCGGCCAGGCCGGGCTGTCAGCAAAGCCCAAGCCAAGAAAGGGCCCCTGATTTGATGGACAGGGTCTAAGCGTTTGAAAAGGGCCCTTCAGCTTGCCGAAAAAGGCCCTGGGTCGTTAAAGAGGGCCCCTGAAATGACAGAGGGGCCCTAGTTGCCACAGGGGACCTCGGGACGTCAGAAAGGGCCCTTGGGCCGACGGAAGTGGCCCAGCTGTTCAAAGAGGGCCTCCGGCCTGACAGGGGAGGCCCTGGATCGCTAAGGAGGTCCCCTGCGCCGACGAAGAGGACCCCTAGCTATTGGAGGACCCGTGCCGTCGGGGAGAGTCCAGAGCCGGCATGAAGGGCCCTTGGGCCGATGAGGGCCGGAACCGCACAAGGTAGATGATAGAGCAGGCCCAAGCTTTTGAACAGGATATTCCGACGGGACGGAGAGTGAGCTGAGCCGTTAAAGAGGGTCTCTGAGCCGACCGATCGGGCCCTGGGCCGGACGTGCAGAGCCACTGGGTCGGCTCTGGCTCACGCTGGTGGAAAGGGTCTCCGAGCTGACCGCGGACCTCAGGCCGATAAAGAGACCCCGTGCTTCCGACACGATCCGGGCTGAAGCGGAGGGTTCCCGGTGCTACGTAAAGGGCTCCTACGCAGTAGTGGCGTTTCCAAGGGGTGAAGGGGTACTCGCTCTCTGTCGAGTCCAATGGAGCCCTCCAGACGACCGCCCTGAGAGGCAGAAACATAACCGAAGAAATGTTGAAGTACATCTAATAGCTTGTGTGGAAAGTGCCCTTGACACGTGAAGAGGTCCACCCTGAGGGCTAGCAAGGGCCGTGGAGACAAGAGAAGACCCGTCCGAAAGCTGGAATGCCCCTACCAGCTGGAAAGAGCAGTCTCAGCTGGAATTGGCTCCTAACGGCTGAAAAATAAACAGGCACGTGGGGGTCCGAGAAGGCTGGGATGCTCTTTGGTTCTGAAAGGGCACCTGAGGGATGAACAGGACCAATGCGAGCTGAAGAGGACTAGTGAGGGCCCATCTAAAATCTGAAATTCCCCGAGATGAGAGCTAGACAGGCTATTGGGAACTGTGATGGGCCCCTACACACAGGAGAGGGCCTTGGGTGATGCAGATGATCTGATAATCAGAGAGGACTGGACTGGGGTTCTTCTGATGTTGAGAGCGGCCCCTAATGGATGAACAAGCCCACCCGAGTTAAAAAGTCGCTGTTGGTTGGCAATTGAGGTGAGGAATACCGGAGGCCAGCCTCGGAGCTAGAATGCTCTCGAAACCACGAGAGCTGTCGAAAACTAGGAAGGATCCCTAGCAGCATGAGAAGGCCCTTGAGGGCGAATATAGTTCCCTGCGAGCTAAGAAGAGTCACTAGGTCAATAATTGTGATGAATACTGAGGGCCAATGTCAGAGCTAGGAAGTCCTTGAAGCTAGAAAGGCTGTCAAGGACTGGGAAGGGCCCTAACAGCTGGAGAGGACCCCTGACGATTGGAAATTATCACTGAGCGCTAGAGGGGACTGGACTGGTATCCCCAAGAGGCTTTGAAGCCCTACGAGCCGAACAGGGCCCCTGGAGATCTAAAGATTCCCTAAGGGCTAGCGATCGTTGTGAGGAATACTGAGAGCCAATTCCAAAGCCAGAGTGTCATTGCCAGCCCGAAAAACTTGAGGAGTAGGGAGGTCTCCTGAGAGCTAGAGCGGACCGGACTGTGATGCTTCTGAGGCTTGGGAGGAAAACTGGGGGATGAACAGAGCCACCTAAGAGCTAAGGGGAGTTCCGAGAGCTGGCGATGTTTGCGGGAAATTGTGAGGCCTGTCTCAGAGCTGCTTTGTCACGAAGGAAGTGGTGAAGGTCACTGCGAGCCTCGAAGGTCGCTTTACGAAAGCTCTCGCCGTCAAGGGAACACAAAATTTTCACAAGTTCTCGCCTGCTGATGTTACGACTGTTTTGGTACATGCATTGTCGAACGACAATGGACGTGCGTAAAAGTGTCACGATAGGTGGACAAAGACAAGCTAGACACGAAACAAGCTAGACAGTGCACATATGAAACATGGTTTGTTACCGCAGCTACTTGCAGATTTGTGTGTTGATCTGTCTTTGGGCATATAACAAAAACTTTGGATCGTTTCCATGACCTCAAATATGCAAACGGTACTTCGATGCACTTCTGACGGGGCATGGTTGTGACGTGATGTACCTCCTTATTTCTCAGTTGGATACATGTTTGCTCTAAACATACAATGATCGTGTAACCATGGTTTATACATTGCCCTCATGAATCCCTACGGATCGTATTTTCTATGATAATACAAACATTAACAGATGTCAGGAAGTGTTCTTGACGAACGCAATTGAGACGCATTTACTTAGCGAAATAACTGGATATAGCAAAACACAGGCAACTGGTGCCGACCACAATTCAGTTGAGGCCAATGACCACTTCTGACATCAGTAGGCGCCTTTTATCTTACATAGATAACTGGATTTTAGAGGTAAATAGATACATTGGAAGACATAAATCCACACAATGCCAGAGAACACGTAGCTACGTGTTATCAAACCGCATCTCAATTCTGGACGAAGAGACGGCCGAGTTAGTAGCTCTGTCTTCGAAAGACTTCAGATATGGCAAAGTTT